>ML777023.1:435764-458466 GCA_009831015.1 Picea engelmannii
AGATGAATTAGAATGATTGAATCTTCCATTCAAAAACAACAAGAAGAGGCACATTGCAAACCCTAGCCTAACTCTAAAAATTTTAAAAACAAAGTTCAAATCTTCAAGTTCAAACTTCAAACAAATAAAAGAAAAACGTTTTTGATCATACCTGGAAATCTTTATCTCTCCGTTGGCGCTAATGGAAGCAAGATCCTTGGCTTTCTCCTCTTTGGATAGATGCACAATGGCTTTCCTCACACCTCTCTAGCTCTCTCACACTTCACAAATGAAATAATGAACAAAAAAAGGCACCCGCGGCCTCTAAAACCCCACTCGCGCGCACTTTACCCGCAAAAAACCTCAGCAGGCCAACATTTTGTATCGACTCGAGACACATTGGCAAAATGTCGAGAGTTAATGAAAGTGTTACGACACTTTCAAAGTTTCGGATATGTCGCGAAGTTTTCGGGGGAAAGTTTCGGCCAGGAAAAAATGTCGGAGACATATCTGACATATCCGTTATTTCGGAGATATATTCAACAGTGATTAAAATAGTAGCCCACAAAGTATTGAAAAGGTTTAACCCCCAGGGCCCATCAGTCCAAGACACTCTCTACAGGACATTATCCAGCAGGCACTTGGTGTTGACATCTGAACTATTGATTTGGCTGATTAGCAGAGCTAGCACCTTCCTCCCCTTGTGGCAGCTGCATCTTCCAGGCTATATCTTTCCACTGCCTCTCCTTCACTTTCTAGGGTTTTCCTTCTTCGGATAACCTACTTGTATGCCTATGCTTATGTCATTTCGTGTCATTCTGTTCTTGCATTGATTTTTCATTTTACTTCATCTAATTTTAGGGGCATTTTTTGCATCGTTCTTTTTTGGTTTTGCCTATTATTGCTGCTTGTAATGACCAGTTTCTATGATTTGGTCTTTAGAGGACATTAATAAAAATTTCAATTCCAATTTATCCTTTTTTCCTGGTCTGACTACACATCTATTTATTTCCATCATATAATACAATATACGATTCAAATAATGCAAAACAAGTTCAATCATATTGAACAATAAGTATAAGCCAATCGGGCCTTGGTTCACCAATGAGATCAATGGATTATTAAGCCGTTCACCAAGGTAAAATTCTCATTGTGGTCTGCCCCACCTAGACCCCTAAAACTTGGCACCTAAGCCAAAGGAAGTCCTTGTTATGTGGTGCAGCCCCTGACAAAAGGGCATGTGTCTAGAAGTAACTTCTGACCAAAAAATTTGAGAAAATATGGAAACATGTTAAAATGCTGTCATGGAATTTCTTTTGCTGTGGCCTGCAGTATGTTGAAATGTCTGTATAAGCCCGTCCACTAGTACAACACAAACTATTCTCAGCATAACGATTATCCATTAGTAGTATTTGAAGACTTTTCACATGAAACAGGGAAAAATGGACACGTGTTCAACATGGGACATGTAGACCCCCCGAAATGTGAAATTGGGAGCACACACACATACATAAGAATTTTTTTAAATAAAATTATAGACATAAAATAACAGTTTTTTTAATATTTAGAAAATAGAAGTACATCCATCACACATTGGGACATATTTATTGACATGTCTGCACACATTTTTTGAAGTTAATTTTTTAAATTTATTGGTGTCCAACACGTCGAGACATGTCAGACACGCATTTGGCATGTGTAAACGCCTGTCCAACACACTAGGGCAGTGTGTCATGCACGTCAGCATGTCTGAAATGCTGACACACTACACGTGGACCTACCTTAGTGTGTCCCGTTTCTTAGCTTGTATACTTGTGCCTTGTTTTCTTTATTATGTCTGCTTCCTCATTCCATTTTCTTTGATTTTCTCAATAATTTTGAAATCAATTGGTTGGCAAACAACTATTTTCTAATTCCTAGGTGGTATATTCAGCCTCCTCGTAGATCACTTCTTCAAGTCTGCTATGTCTTTTTTAATCACTTTTTCTTCTGAAAAAAAAGGAATGATAATCATCTAATGGAAGGTCTTTCAGAGGCATTGGTTTCTTACCAAAGGGACAAGAGAATAAATCAAAAGAAAAATCATTTTGGACTTGCAAAAGGGAGACAGTAAGAATTCATCTATCTAGGCATCCCCGTGAGCTTTGATAGGATAATAAATTCATATTGGGATGCAATTTTGGGAAAAAATAAATAAGAAAATAAACAGCTGGAGCAACAGCTGGGTCAATATGCAATCCAGAATAATTTTGATTAAATCACCTTATCCAGGTTGTCAATGCTCTGCACACTCATCCCCTTACAGCTTCTTGCAAGATTTGAAATATCTGTTTAGGAAATTCCTGGGATAAAGTCCTTCAAAATAAATATAGAGGTGACCTAGGAATAAGAAGGCCATCCTTGTTAAGTCTAGCTTTGAAATCAAATAGCTTGGAATTCTATAAACCCCCCACTCACTTGTAGAAAGAAAACATCCTATCCAAATATTATGAGACTAGATATCCCTATAGAGCTTTAGACTTCTACTCAACTGAGAAAAAGGGTACTTCAATTTGGAAGTTTTTGAAAAGCTTCTCTTCCTGATCAAAGGAAAAAATCTCCTAGAACCCAGTGAATGAAAAAATAAATCAATTATTTGAGGACGTGATTCTGACAACTTACCCTGTCAACAAATCAAGTGATTGCAGGAATCAGAAGCTGGCTTCTATGAAACATCACAATTTCCGACTTTACCATTTAGCAAAACAGAGCATTAAGCTTAAATTTTATATATTTTTTCGTAAAACAGTTCTTGGTCTGGTTCCGGTTCAGTCCCATTCTGACGCTCGGCCAGATCCAGTCCCGACTCCAGTTTTTAATACTTAGCATTAACTATAAAGCACCTTAAATGACAACATTCCAAAGAATGTGTGCTGTGTTGTACTATTGTACCAATTCTCTGCCAAGTGCAACCATTTTGGCAAAGAAATTTGTTCTGTAACATAGTTCCTCAAGAATCCTTCTAACCATTTGCTAACAATCTCCATTTTTCCATCTGTTTGAGGATGATAGTTGTTACTTGGGGTTAATGTGGTCCCAAGTCCCAATATGTTTAAAACATTAAACAATTCCTTCCAGAAATTACTCATGAGTATCAGATGTCGATAACTAACAATGTTCTTTTGATGTCCATACAAACTATAAATTTGTTTCATAAATAGATCAGCAATTTGTGAAGCTTTGTTAGTCCCTGTGGCATCCATGGAAATAAAATGGGTATACCTAGTCAACTGATCAATCACTACATAAATAGAGTTCTTTCCTACCACCTGTGGTAGGCCTGACATGAAGTCCATGATAATGGATTCGCATTTTGGTTAGGAATGGGTAGGGGCTGCAACAAACCTAGACTTTTCACATTCTATGTTTTATTCCTTTGGCAAGTTTCACAAGAAGCCGCAAAGTTTTTCATTTCTTTTAGCCCTTTCCAAAAAATTTACTTTGTATGCTAAAATAGGTCTTAAAATAAGCAATGTGACAAGCAGCATGTGAGGAATGACATCTTCTAGCACCTTCTTCTTAACTTTAGAATTGGGTACAAGGTATATGTGATTCTTAAAAAAAGTCAGCTCACCTCCAAAGATATACCTGATGTCCTCCTCTTGGGTCCTTTTTGTGGCTTGTAAAATTAAAATGGCAGTAGCTCTTTCATCTTTTGTATATCCAGTCAATATTCCTTCTTTCCATCCCTCTCCTACAATAGATATTGCATGCAGCTCAGGTAGCCTAGATAAAGAATCGGCAGCCGCATTATTTAATCCCTTCTTATATTGGATTTCAATGTTAAAACACTGCAGTTTACATACCCACTATGTTGTTCACTAAAATTCTGTTGGGATAATAAATACTTTAAACTTTGATGCTCTGTTCAGATGATGAAGTGTTGGCCAATAAATATGGCTTGAATTTTCTACAACATGCATAAGGGCCAACATTTCCTTCTCATAGAGATGCATATCTTCTCCTTGACAGTCATTTTTCTACTTCCAGAAGCACTAGGCCACAGATTTTGCATGAGCACAGCCTATGCCAATGCCCAAAGCATCATCATTCACATTCCACTTCAAACAGCTGCAAGAAATCTGGAAGTGCAAGTACAAGTATAGACATCATTACTTTTTCATTTTTCGAATGGTAGCCTCTGCTGCATCCATCCATTTAAATTGGTTCTGCTTGGTAAGATCAGTGATGGGGGCTATGATGCCTCCAAAATCCTCGACAAACTTCCTATAGAAATTGCATGTCCTGTTAAATCCTCTCAACTACATCACATTCTTGGGAGTGGGCCAGTCAAGGAAGGCCTGAATCGTAGCTAGATTAGATTTGAATCCTTTACTAATTATATGTCCCTAGTAGACAAGCTTGCTCTTTGCAAAGTCACAATTTGATTCCTTTGCAAATAGAGAAATTAACTTTGAGAGGGTATTCCTTTGGTTTGTTTCTGCTGGTATCTTTTGTGATAAGACTTTGCATGCAAAGGAAAGCATAACTTGAGGAGTATTGGGGCTGTTTTTCATGGTTCTATTATTGGTTGGAGAAAGGCTGCTTATTTGAGCCTCTTTTATGCACTTACTTGGAGATCTTTTGTACAGGATTGGAGCACGCAACTTGAGGGTTTACCTGCAGATTTATTTCAAGCGTTTTTTTTTTAGCTGATCTGAGGCTATTGGCTGCTGGGATCATTGTTTTTGTGACAGATAAACCCAGGATTCAGAATATATTTTTACTCGTTTTTCAGTAGTTGTACTGAGGCTTTTGGGCTGGTGGCATCACTGAATCTGTGTGACTGCAGAATAAGGGTTTCAAACCAACTTTTCTACTCATTTTCAGCGGCCGATCTGAGGATTTTGGCTGGCAACATCGTTATTCTTTTGTAACTGTGGAACAAGGGTTTCAGATCATTTTTCTCATCTCTTTTCTAAGGTTTCCTAGGGTTAAACCCTCATTTTCAAGGGCTCACTTCAGCAGCAGATCGGAAAGGTTTTCAGATCATCTCTTTTTTAGGTTTCCTAGTGATTTTCCTAGGTTTAAACCCTCCTTCAAAGCCAAGCACTCTTCCTTCTTTTGATCTGCAGCAAGAGGAAGTGCACTACAGATTTGTTTTCTGGAAGAAGTGTGTACCTTTTCGTCTTGGGTCTACCAAGGTGAACTTCTGAAGACTTTACGGAGGATTCTTCCTATTTTGTCAGATATGGACTCAATGGATTTTTGCCACAATAAATGGGGCTGATTATAACATTTGTGCAGATCTGTTCACTTCCCTTCTTCAGCTGTGGATGTGCCTGGCAAAACCCCTTTCCTTTGATATTCAAGGTATGACTACATCAATTTCGCCTTTCAAAAATTTTTGATCAAGTACATGTACATGGGCCCATATTCCAACATATTGTTTATAAGATCCTCTCACTCACAAGGTAATTGAATGTACGATTTTTATCTTTGATGAAGTTTCTATTCACAGTCTGCCAAGATATTTTCCACTGCTTCTAACAGATTATTTGGTTATAGATGACTCTCAACATGTTTTAGTGGATCTCTCTTTACGATGTGGGTCCATTCAGGATACATAACATTCGGCAACTTCATTCTAAAGGGCAATTTGTACTGATCTTTATAACTTCAATAGACGAGAATCTTTTAGTGGATATTTCTCCTCCACATTTTGTTACTCTTCTAAAATAACTGGGCAGGCATGTGTTGATGACGAGGACCTTATGGCTCGTCCAAATCCCATCCTATATAGATGACTTTTCTTCTTTGTCAAAGGACACCATCACCAACTTATGGAACCATATTGTCGAGGGAGATATGGCATTCAAAGGGGAAACTGTTAGAATATTGGATGTGCTCGTTTAACCATAGACAATATAGCAATATTGTCACCCAACCATAGGCACTAATGCCACCCCCGAGCACCTTGACCTTGACAGAGAGAAGAATTCCGGTAGCAAATCAATAGCCAACCAAGGCTAATGCACCAAGCAAGAGATCACCAAGACTAATCAGAGAGTCCAACCCAGAACGACCGAAACTATAGACTTCAGAACTGGCGACAGCAGCTTCTCCAGGACTTGTGCACAAGTGTGTTTCTACGATTCTGAGAATTCTGGCTAAAGTGAAGACTGGCCTCCTGTATTTATACTGCTTCTGCCAGACTACCAAGGCCGACTACTCATTCTAGGTGCTAATTAATTAATATTAATCATCTCCTTTAGCCAATATCTCTTCTAGGGTTATATTCAATTCTTTTCTTGCCTCTAGAATATTCTAATCTTGTCAAAGGTCACAAATGGAGGTTAATACCTCTCGTAGCTATCATAATATCAACACTCCCATTCAACTGGTAGCATCATTATAGACACACAGGCTAATTAAATCACGAGCACTGTCATTATTATCCAACTGGAGAATCTCCATGACAACCGGTACAATGTCAACTGATAGAACACAACTGTGGCTATCCATAGTAGTACACAACTACTCAATCCGTGGCACATAGTCACAAACAGTGGAACATATCCACCACAGTAGCATACCTCTACTATCTGGAGACATACAGTGTCCATAGTAAACATATCAACCTGCACAGAAACAATGTTATGATATAAATTGAGTCATCTGGGCCATTCTTCCACTCACACCTGTGAGATCTGGAAGAGCATCTGCCCTCAGAGAGTAGATCATCAATGATGGGCTATCTGGACTATTCTTCTCAAGCAAGGAAGAATAACTGTCCTGATTTCTGAGCCTGGACCATTCCCTATCCAGGCCATTCCTCCGACACAAAACAAAGTGTAACCTGGAGAGAATGAGTCTGCCCTAGGGAATGCATGTCCCCGATTGTTGAACCTGGACCATTCACCTATCTGGGCCATTCCTCCGGCACTAAACAAAGTGCAACCTGGAGAGAATGAATCTGCCCTAGGGAATGACTGTCCGAACCATTTCCTAAGGAAATGATTGTCCTGCACAAACCTCCAAAACAGACCATTATTCGAAATTGCTCACAACTGTGAGCTTCGAAAGAATGACTGTCCGGTGAGGCGGACCAGTCTTCTTGACCACTACTGAGAGTGACCGTCAAGAAGAGAGACTGTCCTAGACCATTCCCCCACACTAGCTACAAGGGAATCGTTGTCTATGGTACATCAGCAATCCATCAAACCATTTTCATTACGAAAATGACCGTTCGATCTAGACCATTTTTCGAACTGGAAAATGCATGTCCGTCAAAAATCTCAAACCACTTTCCGAACTGGAAAGGAACTGCCCATCTTGGACCATTTTTCAAAGCTGAAAAATGATTGTCCATAAATCAAAGTTATGTCAGTGCTCCCTCCCAACC
Organism: Picea engelmannii; assembly: GCA_009831015.1. Lineage (NCBI taxonomy): Eukaryota > Viridiplantae > Streptophyta > Pinopsida > Pinales > Pinaceae > Picea > Picea engelmannii. The sequence goes on from ML777023.1 coordinate 443,128, forward strand.
TGGGGAGCCATTTCTTCCCTTTCAGCTAAGGCAGTTATTTCCACGATCCCCAATTTGTCTCGAAAATATGTAAACTTTATTCTGAACAGAGGCTTTGTCAAGATATCTGTTGTCTGCTCATCTGTGGGGATATACTAGAGCTTCACTTTTCCTTCCTGGACTTTATCTCGAATAAAGTAGTATTTGATCTCAATGTGTTTCGACCGTTCATGAAACAATGGGTGTTCCGATAGCCTTATAAAACTCTGATTGTCACAGTGTATTATGGTCGAATCTGGAACCTAATCAAATAATCCAGAAATCAGCTTTCTCAGTCATATTGCTTTTGTACATGCCTCACATGCTACGATATATTTTGCTTCTGCTGTGCTGAGTGCGACAGACTTCTATTTCCTGCTACCCCAAGATATCATAGCAGAGCCCAAGCTGAAACACATCCCTGGAGTACTCTTTTTGTCTTCTACACTTCTTGCCCAATCTGAATATGTGAATCCATGAAGTTGTATATCACTAGATACAGTATATCTTAAACTATAGTTTAGTGTCCCACGAATATATCTTAGAACATGCTTTGCAGCTATCCAATGCTCATGTCTAGGTTCCACCTGGAACTAGCTTAGTGTGTTTACGGCAAAGCAAATGTCTGGTTGAGTATTTACCAAATACATCAATGACCCAATCAATTGTCGATATAGAGACGGGTCTACTGGATCAGAATCTGAGTCTCTTACTTTTCTTATATATGTGGTCATAGGAGTGTCCATGGATTTGCAATCCATCATTCCAAACTTCTGAAGAATATTTACTGCATACTTTCCTTGTCCAAGGAATACTTCACCACACTTCTGCCATACTTCTAGTCCCAAGTAATAATGCATGAGACCAAGATCTTTCATATCGAACTCAGAATCTAGTTCCTTTTTACACTGGATGATGAGAGACTCTTCACCTGTCAAGAACAGATCGTCGACATATAGCAGTAGAATCACAGGTGCATTGTTCACGACTTTGTAGTAAAGATTTGGATCTGCATGACTTTTGGAGAAACCAAGTCTCATTAGGTAGCTGTCTATTCTGGCTTACCAAGCTCTTGGAGCTTGCTTGAGTTCATATAAGGTTTTCTTTAGTCTGCAAACATGAGTGTCTTTGGAATGTACTTCAAACCCTTGTGGTTGTTCAATGTATACTTCTTCTTCGATTGCTCCATTGAGGAAAGTTGTCATTACATCCATCTGATATAAACTCCATCCCATGGAAGCGGCAAGAGACATGATAGCTCTAATGGAAGTATATCTGGCAACAGGAGCAAATGTTTCGTCATAGTCTTCTCCCTCCTTCTGGGAGAACCCTCTAGTTACGAACCTTGCTTTATATTTGTCCACGCTTCCGTCTGCTGCATGTTTGATCTTATAGACCCATTTTGAAGTTACTACTAATTTTTCTTTAGGTCTAGGCATGATTTCCCATACATCATTTTTCATGATGGACTGGTGTTCTTTTGTCATGGCTTCTTTCCATTGTTTCTTCTGAACTACCTCTTCAAACGTGGTAGGTTCTTCGTCTAAAAGCTTTGTCATACATGCTGCATAGCTAGAGAATCTCTTGGGCTTCTTACTTTTTCTTAAGGTCCCACTTGGGGCTTTGAGTCTTTCTACTTCTTGTAGGGTAGCTTCAAGCCAAGCTAGTCGTTTCTTGGTTTTGGGTACAGTGTCTAAATCAATGATCTCACATGGTTACATCGGATGATCAAGTTGTTTTTTTTCTTCATTCTGACTTTCTGGAAGACATGTGCTTTCTTCAATAGGCGATTTCTTGAAAGCCATCTTTTCATTGAAGGTCACGTCTCTATTGACTTCAATCTTATGTTGTTCCGGGATATAGATTATGTAAGCCTTGGATGATTCACTATATCCCACGAATATGCCCTTCTTTCCTGAGGGTTCTAGTTTATTCCTTTTGTCCTTGGGAATGTGAAAGTAAACAAGGCATCCAAAGATTCTTATGTGTTCCACATTAGGTTTTCTTCTTGAGAAGGCTTCTTATGGAGTCATATCCTTCAATATGCAGAGAGGACTTTTGTTCTGAACATATATTGTTGTCATGGTTGCTTCTCCCCATAAATACATGGATAAACCTTGATCGTTCAATAGTGCCTTCACGGTTTCTTCAATAGATTTGTTCTTCCTTTCTGCTACACCATTTTGTTGAGGATTATGAGGAATAGTCAGCTCCCTCCTAATCCCTGCCGATTTGCAAAAGGCAACGAATTCCTTGGATGTGTATTCTCCTTTAGTATTTGTTCTCAAGGTCTTGATTTTCTTGTTTGTGAGGTTCTCTATCTCTGCTTTGAATTCTTGAAACTTGTTGAATACTTTGTCCTTTGTCTTCAAGAGATATAACCAAGTCTTTCTCGAGTAATCATCTATGAAGATTACGTACTAAAGAGAACCTCCCAGTGGATTTGACTGGCATTGGACCGCATACATCTGAATGTATTAAATCTAGAGTCTCCTTAGATCTATTGTTGCTGCTTGGGAATGGTTTCTTGATATTCTTTCCAAGAGCACATCCTTTGCAAATTCCTTCATGTGTAGACTGTAATTCTGGTATTCCTTCAACCATCTTTTTGAGGAAGGGTAATGCTTGATAGTTGATATGAGCGTACCTTCTATGCCAAAGTTCATTGGGATTAACTTCATCATGTACAAGAGCTTCATCATTTTGTTCTAGTAGTCTATATAGATTTCTTTCACGAGTTCCAATAACTCTAGCATTCTCTATGTTGGATTCTCTAGACCAAGATAACACTTTTCAATCTACAAAAGCTATTATGTTTCCTTTGTCTTCTAGGCAAGAAATGGATAGAAGATTCTTTTCTAAACCATGTACATATAAGACATTGCTCAAATGAACATTGTTAACTGTTTTCAGCTTGACGGAGGCTTGACCAATTCCTTCGACTGGGTAAGTGCTTTTGTCTCCAAGCTCTACCTTGTACAATGTCTTCTTTTCATTTAGATTGGAGAGTTTGGCTTGATCTCCTGTCATATGCCTAGAAGCTCCACTGTCAATTATCCACATGTCATCTTCAAGCGTTCCTGTGAGTGTTGAGTAGTGTAGATGACTAGTCTTTTCATTCATGACTTTGGTTCACTGATGACTGGTCAAGCTTTGACCCAAAATTTCAACTTTGACGTTTCTGCCTTCTGAGAGTGCCAAGAGGTGCGCTGGACTAAGGCGCACTTGAATATCTTCTCCTTGAGTGAGGTGTTCCATCATAAGGTGTTGGATCGGAGTTTTAGGGTTTCTGCAACTGCACCTGCTAGTAACCCTAGCGACAGTGCTTTGGTAACTGCTCCTGCTAGAAACCCTAGCAACAGTTCTTCAACGAGCTTAGTATCCTTATGGCTATGCTCCCTTCCATCGTTTAGACTGAATGAAGGAGGTGTGGGCCCATAACCTGTTAGAATATTGGATGTGCGCATTTAACCATAGACAATATAGAAATATTGTCACCCAACCATAGGCACTAATGCCACCCTCAAGCACCTTGACCTTGACAGAGAGAAGAATTTCGGTAGCAAATCAATAGCCAACCAAGGCTAATGCACCAAGCAAGAGATCACCAAGACTGATCAGAGAGTCCAACCCAGAAAGACCGAAACTATAGACTTCAGAACTAGTGGCAGCAGCTTCTTCAGGACTTACGCACAAAACTGCCCAACTGCAGTGCGCACAAGTGTGTTTCTGTGATTCTGAGAATTCTAGCTAAAGTGAAGATTGGCCTCCTGTATTTATACTGCTTCTGCTAGACTGTCAGGGGTGCTAATTAATTAATATTAATAGTCTCCTTTAGCCAACATCTCTTCTAGGGTTATATTCAATTCTTTTCTTGCTTCTGGAATATTCTAATCTTGTCAAAGGTCACAAATGGAGGTTAATACCTCCCTTAGCTACCATAATATCAACAGAAACTATGTACTGTCTTCTCTATGTGGCCCTTGTTCAACATTAAGGGGGAATGTGAATCTTGTGTTTTAACTTATAATGCCTTCTCTTCAAGGCCCCCTATTCAAATTAAGGGGAGATGTAGATAATAGGGGTGGTATTCTTCACATTTCGGCCATGGCCAACCTTATGTTTAGTTAAGTATCCATAAACCCAATCTCACTTGTATTTCAACACAGCCAAACCTACCAATTCTCTTTTGTATTTCTGCCACAATTGACCTTATGTTGAGTCGAGTATCAATAAACCCACTCTCACCTATATTTGCAATTCATTTATATTGTGTTGAGTATCTATAACCCACTCTCATTTGTATTTCGGTCGTGCACAACCCTATATCCAATTGGGTATCTATAAACCCATTCTTATTTGTATTCACCATTTTTCTCCCTAGCCTCATGTTCAGCATAAAGGGGGATGTTGAGAATGGTGTAAGCTCCACTTTCAGCCATCGCTAACCTCACATTGTAATCATTATTATTTTATTTCTAGGTTTGATAAGGCCAACCTAGCCAACTCAACATAGGCTTGGCATGATAATTCTATATAAAGTGCAGAAAGAAACCAGGGTAAAGATCCAAAAATAATGGAGGAAAATTCACATATTCTATTTATTTTCCTTAAGAAGAGGAATGGGGAATTTTTTCAAGTTTATTTTGACTCACAAATTGGGCACCATGATGTGCCATTGCAGCTTGTTGCTACTCAAATTCTCACTAAGTGAAAAGTCCTAACCACAACTGTGAAAGCCTAAATGCAACTTAGACTAGCTACTACTATCAGTTGGGAGGTTTAATCTTTCTCTCTTCAGACTAAGAGGTTCCAGGCCTATGGAGGCTTCCCTGTGAAACAATTAAATCCAAGTTATCATTTAGAATTAAACCAATGAAAGGAGCCTTCCGAGAACCAATCTGGTTGATTAGGTCCCAAGACTGGCTAGCGAAGGTTCAAGGAACAATTACAGTAACCTACATGTAACAATCACCCAAGGTGCAAGTACTCTCATAGTTGGTGGGAACCCTCCAAGGGAGTTGAGGTAGTGATTATCCGTCTATCCCAAGTACCGCAAGTATTTCCCCCTTGCAATCACTTGTGTGGTATCCTAAAATCGCTGTGTTTACCACTTCACAATCAATGGCTAGGGTGGAATAGTCGTAGGTCGAACCACACACAAGGGAAGGCTAACTAAGCCCGAAATTCCGAGAAGTGATTCCACACAAGATGGCCTACACTTCTGAAATCCCCAAATGAGTAGTAGTCCAAGTGGTACTACAAACACCCTAAAAGGCGGAGAGGGGATATCTTCCACCTGCTCTAAGTGCGACCTCGTGACTTACGCATGTGTTAGATGCGCTTCCCAGGGATTGATTGCTAGATGGATTTTTTAGATGTTGCAGTGGAAGTTTTTTGGATTTAATGAGTTGAATTAGTGCTGGTAAATTTGCATAAGTGTGGATGCTCTGAAATAAAATGTTGCAAATCCACTTAAGTGTGTAAGTATTGATCCAAATGAAAGTGCTTGCAGATTTATATATTAGTTAGAGCATTCCAATGTGAAGTGAAGTGAGCAAATATAATATCATCCATACTAATTAACCATGTTCAATGCGATGAGCTAATTTAAATGATTAAGTGCTTGTAAATGTGAATGCCTTAAGAATGATAAAGAAATCTGAGTGTATATCATAACATCACATACAATATTCAAGCAGACTTAGCAGAGAACTATTCTGATCCCAAAGATCGCTTCTAGGCACAATGGGAGAGCATACTTTAGTTCTCTACAAACCTGCAGACTTAGAGAATGATTTTTGATCCCAAAGATTGCTGCTAGGCGCAATGGGAGAGCATACACCAATTCTCAGAGTCTATAATATTGAAGCATCATAAACCATTTATGGTAAAATTGCTGAAATGGTCATTCATAGATGTCATTAAGGTACCCAAATGATCCTTGAAAGTGTAAAGTGTTTAAGCAGTTTGTGAGCTGTTTCAAGATCCAATTTACTCCTTTAAACATTGAATTGAAAGTAATGACCATAAGTGCAGATACCATTTATCAAATACTCAGTTAACATCCATGACCATGACATATTGCAGCAGTAGAATTAATTTGCGGAGGAAATTTGTGTAAACAAATTTGCTTGGAAGTGACTGTCAACAAGAGAGTAATCTCAGCATGGTAAATTCCAGCAATAATAATAGTCACTCAGGAGTAAATAAACAGATCCAAACGCAGGTGCAGCAAGTTTACTCTCATAAAAGAAATTAGTTAGCTAGATTTATGATGATAATTCAAATTTATAATTTGTATCTAGCAGTTAGCACCTCCAACTACAAATGTTTGTAACAGAAATGAAAGGTAACAGTTAGCAGCAAGTGATTAAAATGATTCCTGAAAAGTGAAACTCATGATCTGTTTGTTTACCTAAGTCTGCCGAAGTGTTTAAATCTGAAAAAATGATTGATTTAGGAGCAATCTATCTAGGAATAAAACTGTTTGCAAGTGTTAGATAGCTGAAACATGAAATAGAGAAGTTTAATCTCTAATTGCTGGGTTAGATCTGCTCCTGGGGTCAAAATCAGCTCACTAAACAGATTTAGAGGTGGTCTCCCTGCACAAAAATTATATCAGCAGACAGCAAGAGGGAAAGTGGAATCAAATCAGCAGATTTGTAAAGTTTAATTTGGCCTCAAAGCCAACTCTGCCTGAAATATCAGACCTATGAGGAAGTCTGATTAAATTTCTAAATCCAAGTGTTTAAATAAATTCAGGAAAATGGGCAGCAAGATAAAGGGGTTCCAATCTGAATGCAGAGATTCAAACCACCTAGGAAATTTAGGCCCAAACATAGAACAGACCAGCAACAAATAAAGGTTAGAATTTCTCCCAAATCTGAAATGATTTAAAGTTGAATGGTGAGCTGAGAATCCGCAGCTACACACAGTTAGACATGCTCAGATCCTAAAACAAAAACCCAATATATTTTCATTTTATCTTTTTAGAATTTTCTGAAGTAAAAAGGAAAGTGTTTCGACATGCAAATCAACTAGAATGATGAAGGTCAAGGTAAAACAGTGAGTTGCATCGAACAGCCCAGCCACTAAAGATAATCCATGGGGTATGTGTGGCCCTGAAAACAACCTGATAGTTAGAAATTTCAACCTGCAAACCATATATAAGATTGCTAGAATAAACATTGAAGGGAAATTTGAAATTTGTGTAGTTAGAAATGGAAAGACCAATGCCTAACTAACCTAGGGCTATGGGGTCTAATGTAAGCATCCAAAGAGGGAGTTTCTTCTAGATATTAAAGGACCAAGTGCAAGAAGCGGAGGTGTGGACTCACACAGGAGCTCCACAAAACGAACAAACTAAGAGAGAAGCTAGATTTCAAAAGAGAAATTGTGCTAAGACTAGCATAGTATGTTCCTAGCATGCAATTTAAACTTGAAAATGACCCTAGAACACATCTAGGGACTTAGATCAACATGACCCTGGAAAAAACCCCCCATGGGGAAAACTAGTTTGGAGTAGATGTATATAGAAGGCCTCAAAGCAAAATGTACAACACGGAAAACATAAACAAGTGAACCTGTTACTATAGCAACCCTTCTCGGATGCTTTGGAGTTCCTTGAAGACCTCCCTGCTAGCCTCTTGAAGCAAAGCGCCTTTTTCCTTGGTGCGCCCTTCTTCCTCAGCTTGCCTTTGACCCTTTTCCTTGTGCCTTTGCTTTGACCTTGCCTTTGCTTGTGCCTTTAACCTTGCCTTTCCCTTTGCTTTGCCTTTGATGAAGCGCCCTCCTCTCAAGAGTGACTCCCTCCAAGTAATGGTGCGCCCTTATGCTCAAGTGCGCCCCCTCCTCTAGCAAAACTCCACAATGGTGCGCCCTCCTTCACCCTTGCGCCCTCTACACACTAGAGTGTGCCTAAGTGAATGAGTCCTCTCCTCAATATAGGAGCCTCTCCCAAGCTAGATGTTCCCCCAATCCTCTAGAATGCGCCCTCCTCTAGCATGTGCACCCCTCCTCCATAGAATGCACCCCTACACAAGATGATGTCCAAGCCTCCATGGTAGACTCTCCATGCAAGCTAGAACCCAAGCTTGGGCTCCTCCTCAAACCTTACCCTCATGCTCCTTCTCCTCCTCAAGATATGTGCCCAAGAGCTCCTCTCTTCTCCTCTTCTCTCAAGTGAAGATGAATCTCATATTTTCCGTATTCCCTCCTTTACCCTCTCTTTGGCCTAGATCCAATCTAGCCAAAGAGAGGCTAAAGGAGGGAATACGGAAAATATTCCATATTCCCTAACCCTAAAAGATCAATGGCCTAGATCCAATCTAGCCAAGTCTAATCAATGGGTGAGATCTAATCCAAAAATCTCACTTAGGAAACCCACTTTCCTTAGTTTGCTTTATGTCTTTTAACTCACCCACAAAGTGAATTAAATGTCACTTTAATGACTTAAGTGACATATTTCACTTTTGACTTAAATCTCCTAAGTCAAAGTAAAATTAGAATCATAAAGTAAAGTAATGAGGGTAATAGTCTCCCCCTTTGTGTTTAGAGACTCACAAACACAAGGGGACCACTTTCCAAGGTACCCAAATCTCAACACCGAACATAGTGATATCTCAGCTCAATGTGTTTCGATCTGTCATGAAACATCGGATTCTCGGAGAGCTTTATACAGCTCTGGTTATCTCAGTGGATTAATGTGGGTTCCAACTCAACACTGAACAAATCTGAGAGTAGCTTTCTGAGCCACACTGTTTCTCTACTAGCAGCACTTGCAGCAATGTATTTTGCCTCTGCAGTGCTCTGGGCTATGGAGCCCTATTTCCTATTGGACCAGAAGATCATAGTTGAACCCAAACTAAAACAATATCGGAAGTACTCTTTTGGTCCATTGTACTGCCCATCCAATCTGAATCTGTAAAACCATGAAGCTTTACCCCTCCACTGGAAGTGTATTTGAGCCCATAGGCTATAGTCCCCCGAACATATATGAGAACATGCTTAACAGCAACCATATGAATATGTTTTGGTTCACACATGAATTGGCTGAGGGCATTCACTCCATAACAAATGTTTGGTCTGGTATGTACTAGATACAACAAGGGACCAATGATCTGACGATATACGGTGGGGTCTTCTGGATCTGATCCTGTAGCTTGATCATGTAACTTCTTCAGGTTAGAAATCATAGGTGTGGACATGGACTTACAGTCCAGCATGCCAAATATGCGAAGCACATCAACTGCATACTTGCTTTGTAAGAGAAAGATCTCACCTAGTTTCTTCCACACCTCTAAGCCAAGAAAGTAGTGCATAAGACCCAAGTCTTTCATTTCAAATTCTGTTGATAACTCTCTCTTAGTCTAAGCTATAAGATGTTCCTCTCCAGTAAGGAAAAAATCATCCACATATAAAACCAAGATAACAGGATGATTTTGCACAATCTTTATATAAAGATTAGGATCTGTTATACTCTTGGAGAATCCAAGACTCTGTAGAAAACTGTCAATTCTTCCATACCAAGCCCTCGGATCTTGTTTCAATCCATACAAGGCTTTCTTGAGTTTGCAGACATGGGATTCTTTCCCATGGATCACAAAACCCTCAAGCTACTCAATATAAACTTCTTGCTCAACTTCACCATTGAGAAAGGCAGTCTTAACATCCATTTGGTGAAGTTTCCAATCAAAAATTGAAGCAAGAGAGATAATGATTCTGATGGAAGTATGCCTGGCAACAAGAGCAAAGATCTCATCATAATCAATTCCTTATTTCTGGGAAAATCCACGAGCCACAAATCTAGCTTTGAATTTTTCAACACTGCCATCTGTTGCATGCTTTATTTTGTAAAGTCATTTAGAGGTTACCACTTATTTGCCATGAGGTCTTAGGACCACTTCCCATACATCATTCTTTAATATTGACTTGTACTCTTCTATCATGGCATCCTTCCACACTTTATGTTGGGAGGCCTCTTTAAAAGTGAAAGGTTCTGAGTCCATCACAAGATTCAACTCCGCTATCAGGCCAGAGTACTTATTTGGTTTCTTGCTTTCTCTTAAGGTACCTTTAGGTGTTGCAAGCTTTTCTGCTTCCTTTAAAATTTCCCGGCACCAAGTTGGATTCCTTTTAACAGGAGGTTTATTTAAGGGAAACTCAACAGAATCCCTTATGGGATCCACTGAAGGCTCTATGGTCTCCTCCCTCTACTCATCTGGTAGTGGTGAATCTGAAGGTTCCGGAGATGGAGCTTCCTGCTCCTCTGTATCACATGGAAGTTCTCGGGAACAACGAAAAGTTGTTTCTTCATGAAAAGTCACGTCTCTACTGACTTCAATGAACTTTTGCCCTGGTACATAAATTCTATATGTTTTTGAGGTTTCATTGTATCCCACAAAAGTTCCTTTCTTTCCGGAGGGCTCTAACTTAGTCCTCTTTTCTTTAGGTTTTCTTTAGGAATATGAATGTAGACAGGACTGCCAAAGATTCTCAAATGGTCCACTGAAGGCTTCTTACCGATGAAGACTTCTTATGGAGTTTTCTCTTCTAGGGATTTATGAGGACACCTGTTCTAAATATAGATTGCAGTGCTTGTAGCTTCGGCCGAAAGAGACAATGGTAGATTTTGATCATACATCATGGCTCTGGCTGCTTCACAAATCGTCATGTTCTTTCTTTCTGCAACCCCATTCTGCTGAGGATTATAAGGCAGAGTCAGCTCACTCTTAATCCCTGAAGCTCGACAGAGATCATTGTACTTGTGGGAGTCAAATTCCTCTCCATTGTCTGTTCTAAAAACACAGATGTGTCTACCTGTCTGATTCTCAACAAGATTCTTAAAATCTTGAAATTTACTAAAATATTCATCTTTAGTTTTCAAAAAATAAATCCAAGTTTTACAAGAACAATCATCAATAAAAATGATATAATAAAGACAACCATTCATTGACGGAGCAGTCATAGGTCCACAAAGATCAGGATGAATAAGATCTAAAATGCCATTAGTTTTTCTATTACTGTGAGGGTAAGTTTTCTTTGTATTCTTATCGAGAGCACAGCCTCTACAAACACTATCATGCTCAAATCAAAAAACTAGCATACCTCTTACCATCTTTTGCAAACTTGGGAGTGCATTGTAGTTGAGATGTCCAAGCCTTTTGTGCCATAGCTAGAAGGGGTTTATCATCTCGTGAACTAATGCTTGAACAACTTGACCAATGATTTTGTAAAGTCCACTCACTTGAGTTCCAATGGTCATGGCTGAGCTCAAACTCCCATTTGAGGGCCACATGAGAGCCTTCCCTTTGGAGAAGGCTACTTAGTACCCTTTGCTTTCTAGCACTGCAACTGAGATAAGATTTTTCTTTAAACCAGGAACATAAAGAATTTCATCGATATGAAATGCATTACCTGTCTAAAGCTGAAAAGATGATGATCCAAACCCTTTGATGTCATACGTGCCATCATCACCCAATTCTACCTTCACATTGAACTTCTTATCCCGATAGTTTACCAGATTTTGTTTGAAGCCTGTCATGTGTTTGGAGGTCCCGTTGTCCACTAACCAAACTTCTTTCGACTTGGTTACAGTGCCAGAGAGGGTTGAGACAAGATAACATTCTCAGCGTTGTTCTTGCTCTTTAGTAGCAGCCCTAGTTCTTCTTCTCTGAGGTTCTTCTTCCTCAGTTGCAACTGAAGCATGGAACCTGCCTCTTTGTTTCTGCTGTGAAGGAGGGTTCCTACAGTCTTTTGCATAATGACCTACCCTTTTACAGTTAAAGCATCTTATTTTAGATAAATGAGAGTGGAAGTGAGATTGCTTACCTTGGGGTTTCTTACCTTTGCCTCTGTGTGGAGGAAACTTCTTCCATCTCTAGGCTTTGACTAAAAGAGCATGGTCTCTTACCGTTGACGGTTCATTCCTGCTTTTGAGTCTACCCTCTTCTTCCAAGCAATCATGCCATAATCTCTCAAAGTTGGGTTGAACTTCTCTTCCGTTGACCAAAGAGAAAAATGTATTAGAGCCAGGTTAGTTGGGACAGCTCTCTTCTATTGAAATGGCAGAGGAAGTGTGTACGGCTTGTATGTCTTCTACCCAAACCAGTGAGGTCTGGTATATAGACAGTGGAGTGTCCAGTCACATGACTGGCCTCAAGCACTACTTCAACAACTTGAGTGAAAAGGAATTTGGGTTTGAAATCCTACTTGGTGATGACTATGCCTATCATCCAAAGGGAGTTGGAACTATAAGGTTTGAGAGAGAGTCTGGAAAGCCTCTTTACCTATCAGATGTTTTCCAAGGATGATTTTAAGGATGGAAATTTATTTTAAAATGTAGAAACCTTGGCGAATATTACCAATCCTTCATATGTCAACTATAAATGTTTGGTGATATTCTTTAAAAAATATTCAAATTTCTAAGTATTTTATATAGTTTTTATAAAATTTTGGCAAGTTTTAAGGTAAAATAATTTTATCCTATAGAATTTGGGCGAATGATTTTTAAAATAGCGAATCTCATTTTTGGAAAAACCATGGAAAAGTAGCGCATGAGTGAAATTTAGCCCCTAAAATCATGTTCCTGGACTAAAGAAGAATCTGGTCTCTATATCAGCCCTAGAAGACAAGAGTTATGAGGTCTCCTTCAAAGATCGAAGGGCCTACATCAAGCCCAGGGGGGTTGAGCATGGGATCTGAACAAGTCATTGGAGTAAGAAAGGACAAGCTGTATAAATTACAGGTTGACTCTCACTACGCTCTAGCAAGTAGCAACAACACCAGAGACTGTGAGTTATGGCACAGGTGCGTAGCTCATCTCGGACATGGTGCGTAGCTCATCTCGGACATGGTGCCCTCAAAATCTTGGGTAAGATTGTGACAGGGCTGCCCTCATTCACTTCAAAACACCATGAAATATGTAAAGGGTGTGTTTTAGGCAAGTATGTACAGGCACCCTTCCCCAAGAGTGAATCAAGGTCCAAGAGCATTTTAGACCTAATTCATACTGATATTTGTGGTCCCATGTCCCCTTTATCCATAAGAGGGGAGTTCAAACACTACATCACTTTCATAGATGACTTCTCCAGAAAAACATGGATTTACTTCTTGACAGGAAAAACTTCAGAAGAAGTTCTCAAGAGGTTTCTTGAATTCAAGGCCCTAGTTCAAACTCAGACAAGAAAGAGAATAAAAGCCCTCAGGTCTGATAATGGAGGAGAGTACACCTCATATGCCTTCAAGAGGTTTTGTGTTGAGGCTGGAATTAAAAGAGAACTGACAGTCCCTTATACCCCTCAACAGAATGGGATCTCAGAGAGGAAGAACAGAGCCATTGTAGGTGTGGCAAAAGCAATATTGCATGATCAGAATCTTCCTAAGTTTCTCTGGGTAGAGGCTTGCAACACTACAGTCTATCTTCAAAACAGAAATCCTCACAAAGTAGTGGGAAACGTGACTCCAAAGGAGGATTTTACTAGAAAGAAGCCAGACATTACCACCTCAAGATCTTTGGGTGTGTTTCCTACTACCATATCCCTGCTGAAAAAAGGACTAAGCTCGATCCTACAGTTGAAAAGGCGATTTTGGTTGGGTGCAGTGAGACTTCTAAAGCCTACAGAGTATACATCCCCACCATCAGGAAAATTGTCCTACGCAGAGACGTAAAGTTCGAAGAAGAAAGAGCCCTTCGAAACGCATATCAAGACACGGACATCTCTGAAACCGAATCCCCCAGTCAAGAGGAGAAGACCTCATCAACAGGGGCAGATCTTCCCACAGTGGAATATCAAGAGGGAGAGCAACCCACTACTTCCAACAAAAGGAAAACCAAAATGGGCCAAACAACTGTTGAGGGAAGCAAATGAACAAGTATAGTCTCCAAAAACTTCAATTAGAACAAGTGTACCCCCTCAGAGGTATTCAGGGTATGCTGCTCTCATGAGCAGTGTGAATGAATCAGAACCAACTTGCTTTGAAGAAGCCATTGTAAGGAAGCCCTGGAGGGATTCCATGGTGGAAGAGTATGCCTCCATAATAAAGAATAATGTGTGGGAAATTGTGCCCAAACGCCTAAACAAATCCGTAGTCAGCTCTCTTGACCACCTATTTCGACTAGGGGGTCAAAGTCATATACCATGAAGATATGTACCTAGTGGTACAACCATTTTGAAGACTTTTGGTTCAACAGGGCAATTTTTTCTCCTGGCACGTCTTTCTATATACTCAGAATGTTCGCTCCCTTACGTGGGATAATATTGTAATATGTCAACATGAGTCAATTTTTGTCTAGTTACCTAGGACTTTATCATTAGGGAATTGCTTTCATCAAGTGTCTTTTTTCCTTAGGTAATTAATCTTGCTTAACTACAATTTTAATTATCCTTGAGTTTTTCACTCACATAAATCCTCCAAAGTGGTGAAAGGTGTTCTAATGATCGAGCCCTACGAATGACTAAGGTTTGGAAGTGTTGTAAATGACCATGCTAGACATCTCCTAGAGTCTTGCGGAATTCCGTTCAATTTTGATAGGATTTTTTAAATAATTAAAATTCCCACAAACTGAGAATTTACATTTTAATTATTTTTTATGTAAAACGTAAAAAAGTGGTCCTTGGAGGTTTTGTATAGGGGTATGAATACTCAAATCAAATGGTTTATGAACCCCTACACCCTTGGACCAAGTCTCAACTCATTCGGACAAGTTTTGCTAGGACAATGTCCATGAAGAATCCAAATCGGTTAAATTTGGCAGCATCGACAGTCATTCTCCAATGAGAGGCCATATGGGCCACCCTGAGGCTAGCCAGGGAGATTTGGAGAATCAACCAGTCTTGTGAGGTATTGACAAAAGCCAGGGGTAACGTACAACCTCTGTGAGTCAAACCAAAAGTCAGGACGAACGAGATGCTATGTGAGTCTAATGCAAAAGTCAGGGGGAACGTACAACCTCTGTGAACATAGACAATCTTGTGCAAAAGTCAAGGGGAACGTACAACCTCTGTGAACATAGACAAGCTAGTGCAAAAGTCAAGGGGAACATACAACCTTTGTGAGCCTAGTCAAACCTTGTGAGCCATGAGCAAAAGTCAAGGCATCTAGCAAAAGTTAGGTTGAATATAAAATTCCTATGAGCTAGAAACAAACGATATTCCTAATATTGCAAATGATGTAAATGTAATTGTATTGATCTAGTGCGTTGGCACATGTAAACATTATCCACCATGAAGAGAATTTTGAATTGCCTTGTCAAGAGTTGTAACTAAAGTCTTGAGTCTAGTTCTATGTTAGAACTAAAGTGTAATGTTGAGTTGCAAC
>ML777023.1:467150-490790 GCA_009831015.1 Picea engelmannii
AAGAGGTTTGTTAGGGCATCGTACATCTTCTTCGATGAGTCAAGATGGGAGATGTAGGGTATCAAGTGGTCTTTTATAGAATCCACTATGATACTCATGGCATTGATGTCACCGTCTTTGAACTTCTCCATAGCTGCAACGTTATGCGATTCCTTCTCTTTCCCTTCTTCAAACTCTGGTTTCACGATCTTTCCTTTCACGATATCCAGCACTTTATTCTTGGCAAGAATGAGATCAATCCTTGTCTTCCACACTCTGAAGTTAGAAGCTCCATCTAACTTGTTCTCTAACTTCATAGAGTAAGTCATGGTTGCTTTGACTTGGTCAACCCTAGATTTGACCAAAAGCTCAAACTTCACGTCTTGACTTTCTAAGAGTACTAGGAGATGCGCTAGGCTAGGGCGCACTGATATATCTGGAGATTAGGTCAATCCCTTCATTTAAGGTGCCTCAACCAGAGGATTAGGGTTTCTGCAACTACACCTACTACTAACCCTAGCGACAGTGCTATGGTGACTGCTTCTACTAGAAACCCTAGCGGCAGTTCTTTCAACGAGCTTAATATATTTACGGCTATGTTTCCTTCCAGCGGTTAGACTGAATGAAGGAGGTGTGGGCCCATAACCTGTTAGAATATGAAGGATGTGCTTGTTTTACCATTGACAATACTATTGTCACCCAAACATAGGCCGAAGCCACCCTCTGAGCACCTTAACCTTGACATAGAATCATTCTGAAAGCAAACCCTAGGCTAGATAGTCAAACAAAGGGTAGCGCACCTTTCCCCAAGGATACCGCATCAACAAGAGTTGATCAGATAGTCCAAACCCTATCCAAGAGATAGTCCAAGCCAAACGTGATCTGCTAGCTACAGCAGCTGCAATGGCAGCTCTCCTCAAACCTGCGCACAAGATTGGGCACTGCAGTGCGCACAAGTTGCTGCTCTGCAATTCTGAGACTGCCTGCCAGAATGAGAACTGACCTCCTATATTTATACTAATTCTGGCTAATTGCCTGGGCCGACTTCTCATTCTGGGTATCTGTCTGTTCAGTATATTAATTCTTTTGGACGACTTCTTCTCTTGGAGGCTAATAACCTAATATAAATTATCCTCTTGAACCGACATGTCTTCTAGGGTTATTAGCCAACTCATTAGGGTTTCTTCTTGCTTTCCGGAGTATTCTATTCTCGTCAGGTTTACACGTGGAGGTAAATACCTCCCGCAGCTACCATAATATCAACACATACAACCTCTGTGAGCCTAGTCAAACCTTGTGAGCCATGAGCAAAAGTCAAGGCATCTATCAAAAGTTAGGTTGAATATAAAATTCCTATGAGCTAGAAACAAACGATATTCCTAACATTGCAAATGATGTAATTGTATTGATCTAGTGCGTTGGCACGTGTAAACATTATCACCATGAAGAGAATTTCGAATTGCCTTGTCAAGAGTTGTAACTAAAGTCGAGTCTAGTTCTATGTTAGAACTAAAGTGTAATGTTGAGTTGCAACTAAAGCCTTGAGTCTAGTTCTATTTTAGTAATGTTGAGTTGCAACTAAAGTCTTGAGTCTAGTTCTATTTTAGAACTAAAGTGTAATGTTGAGTTGCAACTAAAGTCTTAAGTCTAGTTCTAAGTTCGAACTAAAGCATGTCAGTCTCAAGTCTAGTTCTAAGTTCGAACTAAAGTGTAATGTTGAGTTGTAACCAATCTCAAGTCTAGTTCTAAGTTCGAACTAAAGTGTAAAGCTGAGTTGTAACCAATCTCAAGTCTAGTTCTAAGTTCGAACTAAAGCATGAAGTTGAGTTATGTTTAATGCATGCAATCAGGTTACTATTTCGAGCTTCCCCTCTTCCCCTCGTCAACCTATATAAGAAGAGGTCGAACCCTCTCTTCAATACAGTTCTGCAATACAGTTCTACAACACAGTTTTGAAACACAGTTTTCATATGCAAGTTGAGGGTGAAGTAATAGAGCACATCAGTGATAAAGAAGCAGCATATCAAAGGTGTATTTCAGAAAGGTCTTGTAAGTCTTTGTCGGGTCAGAGTCATCTTGGCAAGCTCTTTAAGAGCGGAACATTCATGGTGGATATTTGTAAGTTATCATACATTATTAATGCAATAAAGGAATATCGTTTGTTGGGGTTTTTCTCCCTGTACAGGGTTTCCCCACGGTATATGTGTTGTTGATGTGCATGTTTACTTATCTACATAGTTATTGCTATTCGATTATGATTTGGAATTGTTGAAGTGTATTAAACTGGAATCAAAGTATTGAAGAAAATAAAAGAATTAATCCGCATAAGAAATCAAGCTCATAATTTAACATTTAGATGAGTAGGAAAGGTGTTTTCCCCCTTCCCCACTCACCCCTCAAGCCTCACCCACCTTACTACCCCTAAAAGTGTGCCCCCCTTGAAGAGACACTCCCCCCTTGGATGTATGACACTTGGAGCTCATCCAAGTGGGGTCTCTCCTCTTCCTCATCTATAAAAGAAAGTCTCTCCTCCTCATTTCATCATCCATTCTTAGAGAAAGTCTATTATGCCAAAATTTCTCCCATTCTTTTCCCTCTCTCTCTCTCTTTTTCTCATTGTAAAACTTGCTACAAGTATTTGTAGCAACATTTTGTGGATAATAAAGGAAGCTTTGGAGGATCTATTCTGTGCATTGGGAGTCTTCTTGATGCTCTTCATGGTGTTTGTCAGGTTATATTGTGCATTTTACTTCTTGTATTTTTTTTGCATTCACTAGTTTACTTGGAGACCCAAGCAAAGTATTTTGCTTGGGAAATAATTAGTAGTAGTATTATTATTAGTTTTGTGGTAGTTTCTTTCAAGTCAAGCAAAGTTTTTGCTTGCTTTTTAGATGCTCTCACCTCCTTGTGTCTTTTGTAGCAAGAAACATACTTATTTGCAGCTCACTAGAGGATTGGAGGAGTGATTTTCTGTAGGAATTATGAGCAGCAGAGCAACAAATAATAACACACAGAAATCATCATAAGAACCCAAATATACACACAAAACTCACATATTCATTAATGTACAAAATAATGATACATCTCTCTTACACACAATACATTCGTGAGGCCTCATAATATAGTATTGAGGTTCTCATAACGAGATGTCCAATATAGCATAACAATCTCCACAACTATCTCCACAATATCTCCAAGAATATCTCCATCCCTAACTTCACACATTGTCCTCATCTTTGATCATACGTAGACTTCTAGAATAAGTCTACTTACATTAATAATAATTTCATCATATAATTATCACAAGTATGAATTATTCCTTCATACTCCCCCTTAATGAATACTTGTGATTCAAACCAGATATCTGAGTTGTCTTCATTTGTGTCTTTTGTATTCTGCATCACCTTTAGTCTTATGCATCATCTATGCATCATCTTCATTCTTCTTCATCTACATTTGTTTCTTCATTTGACGTTGTCTTCCTGAGCTATATCAGAGTCAATCATATGAACTGCATCATCTTCATATCAAGGATTTCTAGCTTACCCTTGACCTTCCGATGGGTTTTCTACGACTTACCCTCAACCAATACATCATATCGTGGGTTTTCTTAGCTTACCCGTAACCATTACAAACTCAAATTGGTTTCACATTGCCACGAACCATTCATTACATCAAGTGGTTTCAGATGAACACAAACTTACATCTGACATTACAAAGTGGTTTTTGGATTACCACGAACCATTAAAATGACTCAAATCAATAACTCAATAAACTGACAACTCTTTCTTAAACATGTACAACTGACTTTAATAACAACTGACCTTTGGGGGACCAACCAACTCATGAACTTTATATCGGAGATATTGTCATACATTTGAACACTTCAACCTGTAAAATCCTTTCAACATGAACATAACATTTTTCCATTCAGGGACATATATCCATCCACATTGTACTTGTATATGAGGCTTTGAAATTTCTTTGTTCCAACACTTTTGATGATCATGATTTTTAAGACCACAAATACTGCATGGATATAAATTCCAACATTTTTCTTTGGCATGTCCTGTTCTTCCACACTAACTGCAACATTATTTCTTCTGCTCATGCATTTTTACTTGGTTGGATGTTGTGGTCGTTGCACCAGGTTCATTGCTTCTGCTGCTACTTGTAGATGATTCATTTGTTGTCTATGATTCTGCTTTCACAAATTTGATGTCGCCATTATGTTGCCTTCATAACCAAGGCTTTCATTTCTTGGTCTTACATATACTTGTATGGGCTTCTGGATACCTTGAGAATTTTTTCCTAAACCTTTACCATCATAACCCATTTTATTCATAAGTTTTGAACCTATTCCCTTAGTATGCTTTTCAAAGAAACCTATTTCAACATCATCACTATCATCAGGATCATCATCATTTTGAGTAGCATCATTTGGAACATCATTTGGAGCCTCCGAACAAGAGAGAGATATATGTAAATCCTTATCAATCAAAACACAAGAACTATCAATCAGGTCACGTGTATCACAGGTTGCATAACACTTTACTTTTTCTTGCTTTAGCTGTTTAACTTCATTTGCGAGTTCTAACAACACATTCTCCTTTGCCAACAATTCTTGTTGTAGTGATTCAATCAATTTGTCCTTTTGATCTTCAATTTTAAAAATATCATCCATAAATTTATCTAATGATGTCAATTTTTCTTCTAGTGTGTCAATGCGTTGTGTAGTGGAACAAACAAATTCATGGTATAGTTCATTATCCCGTGTCCTGAACTCTGCAACTTTGCCAATTATTGATTGATTTTGTTTTTGTAATCTATCTATTTCTTGCAAAGCATCTTCAAGGTCTTGTTGTAATAATTCAATTTCTTGATTAGTTGTTTGAAGTCTGTTTCCTCCTTTGCCCATTATGAATTGTGGAATCACGCTCACTCACTTGTTGAAGAATAAACACAATAACCAGGGTATCGGGTACAACCGATCATGCACCCTTCTTTCAAACAACAACAATAATATTTGGGTGCCACGTACCACCGAACATAGCAACACTATAGCAACACTTGAAACTTTGTTCTCAAATAGAAACTTTTACAAGACTTCAATGACAAATTCACCTTTTAACTTCAATGATCTGCTTTGACTTTGACTCCTTAACTTTACCATCAACCTTCACTTTACTTTGACTCTAGACTCTCAACATCACTTAAAATTTTGACTCATTACACCCAAAATCTTCTAATCATAATTGCATTTGATGCTCAATGCTTGACTCGATTCGACACTATCAATTTTTCAAGATTTCATAACATAAGCAAGACCTCAACTGGACTCAATCTTCACCTCTTAATAACTTCACTGACTTTCAACTTGAATTAGACTCAATAAATCACCCTTTCACTCTCAACCTTTTATCACTTAGCTTACATACATGGATTCAATAAATCACCCTTTCACATTTATGCTCATCCAATCTACAATTTATTACAATGACCATGTGTCCATATGCCCATTACAAAAATATACCCATAGACTCAAACCTTCTAGATAGACTTTGTTCTATCTATGGTTGTACACAACCTCATTGATCTCAGTGCACTAGTTTGACAGCCTATTTGTTCAGGCATGCCATTAAAACCTTAATAAATCACAGTCTCATACAGTGTCAGAATATTCAGATCCTTCATTGTTGATTTTTTCAATAAGCTAGGTTAAGCATGAAGTTTAATCCATTTTATCAGTTAACCATAACCATAAATGTTGCAGCAATCAAGATCACAAGAAGAAGCACCATGCACAAGAACACAAAATATATCCTGGGAAACCCTTCTTAACAAGGGAAGTAAACCCAGCCAAATCCTTTGCTCTATTCTTCAAGAGAAAGACCTTCACCTCCAAAAAAGACCTAGCACACAAGAGGGTGCTTAAACCCTAGAACTCTAGCGCCCAAGAGAGGTGCACACCTTTTGCCAAAGAAGTGTACTTGCTAAAATTTCAAAACTCACAAGTTTGATATGATTCCACAATGGGGAATCATCCCTTATATTAGACTTGTCAAATCAACAAAGGCATCTATTGGCTCAACATGGCCGACCTCTCTAAGTCACTTTATAATTTATTATTATTATTATTATTATTATTATAATTAACAATATTAATTATCTTTTACATTTATTATTAATCACATTAAGGTGGGGCCGACCTGTACCCTTTACATAACAATTAGGGTTACAAGCAGGTTTGACTCTTGAACAACATATAGCAAAGGATCTGATCCACCCACTAGTGCTCATCCACTAGAGGCACATCCATAGGGAAGTCATAGCTCTGGTTCACTCCATTACACAAAAGAACTAGATCTACACATGTTCACCTGTGCTCATCCACAGGCATGTCAAACAAAAGAAAACACATTATCTTGCAAGAAAAACATAATGACACACATAAATGACATTTTAGAAGGAAAACCATATCTATATTAACTCCCATAGATGATCAATATCATTGAGTACATGAGGCAATCAATAAAATCCAAAATTAGCCTTTGTAGATGAGGCTATACATCCAAAATCAGCCTTTATAAATGAGGCTAAAGACAATTGCAATTACATAGATACCTAAATCCTAATACATGTCATACTCATCATCATCCTCATCATTAAAAATAGAACAAGATGCATGTTCAGCAGAACTAGAGCCTGGATGCGTAGAAGAGGCAATTCCACTTGCAGTTGTTGTTGCATCATCACCATTATCAAGAGAACCAAGTGAGAGCTCCAAGTCTGGGAATTTTGCATCAACATCACACTCTTTATGAGGCCCAGTTGCATATTCTTCACCCCCGCGAGACATCGAGCGGAGGTTTGAATGCACGTATACAAGATCTTCAGCCTTCTGGGATCCCAACCTGTTGCGCTTCACGGAATGAATGAAGCCATAGGTGCTCCAATTCCTTTCTGTTGATGAAGAGCTTGCCACTTGTGATAGAATACGAGTGGCAAGGCTTTGCAAATATACACCATTTGCCCCATGACAAGTCCACCATTTCACTGGGTTCATGGTCCTCCTCTCCTCCAAAGATGATATGTCTGCAAAATCCTCTGATCCAGCAGCAAAACAAGCAAATTCTTCCCTCACCATTGTTTGTTCAGAACTTGGAAACAACCTCTGGAAGGCCTTTCACACTCCACTGGCCACCTCCTTGTCCTTATGTGAGGCCTTCCTCTTCCCATTCCTTTGAGCAATGAAATCTTCGTCATAAAATCTAGGATTTAAAGCATGTGACAAAGTGTGCAATGGAGTGTTAAATCCATTCCACCTCGTAACCATGATGGATCTCACATGCTCAACAAAATCAACATCAACAAAAAGAAGAGTTGGAGCCTCCTCTGTAATAATTTCCACGGTTTTCTCAACCATGGTATCCATCCCATCATAAATCTCTCCTAACAAAGGTTTGTCTGTGTCTACATCTCCGAGAAGCTCAAATGTTGGTAATGTGAACTTGAGCAAGAATTCTATCTTGCTCCACCAATCCTCATCAATCAACAGCCTCCGCACCATACTTCCCCTCTCTGAATCTGCCTGTCTCCACTCAGCCCAAGTGACACCCACCACCATATT
This sequence comes from Picea engelmannii, assembly GCA_009831015.1. Lineage (NCBI taxonomy): Eukaryota > Viridiplantae > Streptophyta > Pinopsida > Pinales > Pinaceae > Picea > Picea engelmannii. The sequence goes on from ML777023.1 coordinate 474,760, forward strand.
CATTAATGCAGTTTTAACCTCCATAAGGCGATGCAACATGATGAAGTTGGAGGCATATCTTGTCTCGACAACTTTGAGCAACTCCAATTTGGAGTATTCGCGATATATTGCTTGAGACTGGTGGTGGTTGGTAATGAATTTTATTATCTCCCTAGCTTGCCCTGTGACCTCCTTAATCCATTCAGTTTTTAACTCAATCTCTTCTAAAATCAGATTAAGATTATGGACGATGCAAGGAGTCCAAAAGATGTGATTGTATCTACCCTCAACAATCAATCCTGCATCTTTGCAAACAAGTGCATTATCTGTGATAACTTGCACCACATTTGTTGGCCCTACTTGCTCAATAGTAGCAATTAAAATAACAACAATGAAGTTACTATCTTTCACCTCACCTGAACAATCTTTTGCTTTAAGGAACATTGCTCCTTTTGGTGACGATGCAATGACATTGATCAATGGCCTTCGCCTTGTATTAGTCCACCCATCTGAGATAATGGAAACTCCTGTACTACCCCACAAGATATGAATTGGTTTTAGAACATCTTCAAGTAGTAGCCTCTCTTTCCTGAGCAAAACTCTTCAAATTTTTTCGTAGTTTGCTCCCTTGAAACCTTGAGGGGCTATGTTAATTTCCCTCACCAAATCCTGCCAATAGGGGGACCGAACCACATTAAATGGGATTCCACAAGCAAATATGGCCCTTGCCACTCTAGACTCAGCTTCTTCTCTCCCTTGATTGTTGAGCATTTTCAATAATCTGCCATTTTTACCTACAATTGCAGGCTTGGATATCTCTTCTTCTATCAAGGTCGCCCTCCTCTTCCTTGCTTCATGAACAATCCTTGGCTCATTGCTAGCACCCAAGCTAGGAGTATTCTTGTTAGTGCCACCCATACCAATTTTAGCTCTATGCTCCTTCAACCTTCGAGCATCATCATGCTCTCTCTTGAATGTAGCCCTCACCTCCGGATTTCTGGTAAATGAACAACCTTCAACACCTTGAACCCGTTCATGCAAAATGTGAGCCTTGACTCTTGTGTAAGAGCCCTTGAAGGCCCTCTCATTCTTACATAAATTGCACCTCCATTCCCATGAACCCCCACCGCCACCCATTTGCTTGATCTTGGTAACATGCCTCCACAAAGGATAGTATTCTTGTTGCCTGCTTAGTTGAGGTGCTACAGGGGAAGAGGAAACAGCACTTTGAGAAGCCATGAATGCTGCAAAAAAAATGATATATAAAATAAAAAATGCCCACTGTTAGAGAAGGAATGTATGTTGTAAAAACAGTAAAAAAATCTGCCCACTATTAGAGGAGGAATGTATGCTGCAAAAACACTAAAAACATAGAAAAAAATCAATGGAAATCTGCCATGAATGCTCACCAAATTCAGAAATTCACACACCCTCCTTCTTGCCGCCCACAACCTTCCTCTTGTTGGAAATGCACCAAAGCTTGCTACCAATGCTCCAAACCACAACCGATATGTTTGTTGTTGCACTATGAACCTCCCCTCCCTCAAGAATGTGTAAGGAATGAGTGAACCAAGTGCTTTCTTATAGGAAATATTGGGTTGTTAGGCTTTCCAATTGTTTCTAGATGTTTCCAAATTCATAATTAAAAAAAAAGAAAAAAAACAATATTAAAGCACAAACTCCCTTCAAAAATCGATTTATAGCCTTTTAATTGAGTTAAAGGGGGCCCGCGGCCTTCTTAAACAGTTGTACGGTACAAAAACCGACCAAAACATCGTCGGTCGTACCGTACAGCATTTCGTACTCGCAAAATGTCGTACGATACGGTCGGCGGCGTTTCAACCGGGTTTCGTACCCATTTCGGCGTTTCAAGGGCTGTTCGGTACCGGTACGGGGGGTAGGGTGACGTTTCCTACAACATAGGTCTTGAGCAATTATTATGTTTCACCAAGAATGTGTATATTTTTCTTGTTAGTATTTTCATTGTTTTACACCTGCAATGTCTTCTCAAACCACTTGGGATTTCTCCTGACAAAACTAGAAGGAGCCTCCAACTCCTGCTCCTGACCTAAAGTCTGACTTCCTAAACTGGAAGTAACTGATGAAAATGCCCAATATCCGACTTCCCTCCAAAGAACGCATCTTCTAGAGTCTTGTCCTCCAAGACTATATGAGGTCTCTCTTTTTTAATATACATTGTCGTATTGCATGCCTCTGCCCAAAGGAACATGGGTCAATCCTAGTCATGAATCATCGCCTTGGTATCTCCAACGATGGACCAATTCTTCCTTTTTGCAACCACGTTATGTTGTGGGTTGTAAGGTACTGTCAACTCCCTCTTTATCCATGCTTCCCTGTAGAAATCGTTGAAGTCTTTTGAGGTGAACTGACCCCCATTATCCAACCTTAGAACTTTGATCTTCTTGCTTGTTTGATTCTCCATGAGAGACTTAAACTCTTGAAACTGACCAAAGACCTCACTCTTGGTCTTCATGAAGAAAATCCACGTCCTCCTAGAGAAATCATCAATGAATGTCGTAAAGTAACCGGACTCGACTCTACTGACATCGGACCACATACGTCTATATGTACTAGATCCAAGATCCCCTTAGATCTGCTCTCGCTACTCAGAAAAGCAACCTTGGCATTCTTTCCAAGAGCACACCCCTTGCATGCTCCCTACCGCTCCACACTGAACTCCAAAAGACTAGTGACAATCTCCCTCAGTGCAGGTAGTGCTATGTGATGCAAGTGACCCATCCTCTTGTGCCAAAGCTCACACTAGTCATCACTATCATGAACCAGAACACGTGTTGGTTGGGCCTTCATCCTGTATAGATCAATGTTGAAAAATCGCCAATAAACTGTAGAAATCGCGATTTATCGCAATTCTAAGCAGAAAACAATTAATCACCAAAAAATCGATCTATTTTTTGGCGATGAGTCGATGGAATAAATCGCCTCATGAAAAAAGTGGTCGGTTTAAGCCTTTTGCCACGGTTGTTTTTGGGTTCTATTTGACATTTAGCCAAGGAGGAGAGCCAAGCCATCCAACCAACCAAGGAAGAGTTTGTCATTGGGATTTTGTGGATTCAAGGGTCAGATTTGTGGATTCGGCATTGGAATTTTCAGTCCACTTCACCGTTTTTGCATTTGGAGGTAAGTAAAAAAAATTGCCCATTATTTCTCATTTTTCCACCATAGATTTTAATAGGTTTTCAGTGGCAATGAGTTTTACATCTTCAAAATAGATTTTTGATGGATCAAAAAACATTTTTTGCCACTGTCATGTGATTTTCTTTCTTGCCATGTATGCCCAAAAACGTTTCTAAATTTTCATTTTTTCATCAATAACATATGCTAAAAAAACGATTTTTTTTCCCTAGGTTCATATTTTTCCATATTAAAGATGCCAAGGTCATTGGATCCATCCTGGGAGTATGGTGAGCCTTTTAATCCAAGGAATCGAGAAATTCTCTCATGCAATCTATGTGGGGAAAAAAAGTTCGGTGGGGTATAAGGCTAAAATACCACCTTGCAAAAATTCCAAGGCATGAGGTGGGTATTTGTCAAATTTCGAGCTCAGAACTCGTTGTGAAGGCCACAAAAGCACTTGAAGAATATGCAGAAAACAAAAAGTACGCAAAAGTCAAGGAAAAAGAAATGGCTTCAAGATCCAAGTCAAGCACACACACTCTTGGGGCAGTGGGAATGGGGTCTAGTGAGATCCACTCCTCACACTCCGTAATGCCTACAGCAATATCACCATTTTTTGTGCCAAGATCCACACCCGGTGCACAACCGTCTATCAAGTACATGTTGAAAATAAAAGAGAAAGAAGAAGCGGACAAAATTGTGGGTAGCTGCCCTCTGTGGAGTGATATTCCATTCAATTTTGCCAGGAACCCATTCTATGTGTCCATGTTTGAAGTTGTTGCTATTGTTGGCCCGGGGTATAAGCCCCCCACTTATGAGGAGTTGAGAGGGTCGATCCTTCAAAATGAAAAGTTTGATTGCACTCAGAGGTTGCAGGAGCTTCGAGATGCATGGGAGTTCATAGGATGCACGGTGATGTCAGATGGTTGGACTGATGGGAAGGGTAGAACCCTTCTCAATTTATTGGTTCATTGTCCCAGGGGGACAATGTTTATGAAATCTGTGGATGCATCTGCACATGTCAAGGATGTGACATTACTTTGTGACTTGTTGGATGGGTTCATCCAAGAGGTAGGTCCGCAACATGTTGTCCAAGTCATAACGGACAATGCTGCAAATTATGTGGCTGCTAGTAGGATGCTTATGTCTAAGTATCCTACATTGTTTTGGACTCCTTGTGCTGCTCATTACCTTGACTTGATGTTAGAGGATATGGGAAAGATTGATTGGATCAAGGATGCCATTGATTCAGCGAGGAACATCACAAAATTTATATAGAATCATGCTATTGTACTTAGCTTGCTAAGAAAATTCACAAGTGACAAAGAGTTGGTGCGTCCTGCCATCACACGCTTTGCCACTAGTTTTATTTCTCTTCAGTATCTCTTGAATTCTAGGTGGGAATTGCAGGCAATCTTCCTTTCACCTAAGTGGTGTGCTTTATCATTTAGCAGTAAACAAGAGGGGCAAGCCATTATGAGGCTAGTTGCATACCAAGAGAACTTTTGGGATTCGGTGAAGGATGTGTGCACCATCAGTGAACCTTTGGTAAAGGTTCTTCGCTTGGTCGATGGGGAAAATCCCGCAATGGGCTACCTATATGAGGCCATGGATAGGGCCAAAGAGTCCATTCGTGCTTATTATGTGGACAAGGGTGATCAAGGGCAGGAGAGAAAAGAAATGATATGGAGGGTGATTGATGACCGATGGAACTGTAGAAATTTAATGACAGAAATCAGCAAGCTAATATTTTGTCATACACTTAGCAACCTAGAGATAACTGTCTTGCATGAACTCTGAAATGTCTAAAACCCACATTCAGAAATTACCATAAGCAGAAATACACATTGCTAAGTAATTTATGCAACGGAATAAACACAATGAACAGCATTCATCCAACCATGAATAACTTAGAAATTTGGGCAAATGCCAAGGAAAACCCCAATGTGGGGAAACCCAATGAGAGAGAGAAATTTATTATTCAGCTTCAAGAAAGTACATATCAACAGCAATAACACAATTTCCAGCCAAGAGAAAAACCACTTACAGCACCCAACTATCCCAAAAATGTATGCCTCGATTTTTGTGCCAAGTCTGTACTGTTGTACAACCACCCAGAAAATCTACACCTCGAAATCCGTGCAAATAGTTTGTTGTATGAATTGTTCTTTACGGCCCAACAGCAAGAAAAATGCTCCAAACAACGTCGAAAATCATGCCAATGCTGCCTCGATTTTTGTGCCCTCTTCCCTTTGTTGTACGGACTGTACGGATCCATACAATACGGTCTCCAACAACAGAAAAATGACCCAACACTCAAACAAAAATTCCTCCCTGGGATTTGTGCCCAATATCTCTTGGGAAATGTACCCTCTTTGCTGCCCTCTTTCCTCTCTCAAGCTTACTCAAAAAATCTCTCAAACTCCTCTCAATATGTCTTGCACACTACCCAATGCATTCTTTTATAAAATCTGAAAACGACATTTTCCCTCTCAAGTGTCTTTTCAACTTCCCCAACCCTAAATCCAAAGGTCAAGATCTAATCTTGCCTTTACAAGATCAATGGCCATGATTCATTCCCTCTAGAGTAAATCACTTAAAATATTAAAGTACATTTAACTTTATTACATAAGTGCACTTTATGAAATAAAGTCACTTTAATATTATAAGGTACACTTCATTAAAAAGTCACTTTAATAAAAGAACCACTTTATCACAACTTTATAAAAACCCATTATAAAGTCAAGTGTCTAGTAGTGTCAACATAAGGTTACATCCACATACAAGACAAAACATGCGAAGTACCTCCCGGGCTAAAAAGCTAACAGGAACAACACACTCCATTGCCCCATTCATGCTGCAAGGTTGTACCTCAACCCTGCATTCTCTTATACCTATGGCTTCAAGTTTGATTCAGAGGTTATGTCTAGCTTCTTTGAGTGTGTCCAAAGGATGGTGCCAAGTGCAGTTGATCGATTAGAGTTTTCCCAAGAGTTGGAACTCTATAAGAGGTCCATTGGCTTATTTGGGTTTGACATGGCCATAAATGATAGAAATAACAAAATGCCAAGTAAGTTTCACCTTGTTTTAACTTTTAAGTTTCAAAATTCATTTTTCAAATTTCAATTTATCGGATTAATCATTGATCTTCTTACGTTGTTTCGTTATTTTAAACTAAATCATTGTCTTCTCTTATGTTTCTCTAATTCGTTGTAGATACTTGGTGGAAAAACTACGGTGCAAAGGTACCTATTCTACAGAAGATAGCAATTCGAGTGCTTAGCCAGACATGTAGCTCTTCTGGTTGTGAACGCAACTGGAGTGTATTTGAAAAAGTACACACCAAAAGCACAACAGATTAGAGAATTTCAAATTAAATTTTAAATTCATTATAAAATTATAAATTATTAAATTGTCAATTTTAAATTTTATGCTCCTTTACATTCTAATAAATTAATTTATCATCCTCCTATAGGTTGGATACCCCATGCCTTAATGATTTGGTCTACGTCTACTACAATCTCAAGCTATAGTACTTATCTGATTTCTTGCTTTCTTTGAAAGTGCCCTTAGGTGTTGAATGCTTTTCTGCTTCCTTTAGTATTTCCCAGCACCAGGCTGGTTTCCTTTTAATAGAAAATTTCCTTAACAAAAACTGATAGTATCCCTTGACTCTACTAAGTTGCTATCTCTGTTGTAGGTCAAGGTCTAACTCATATGCAGGGACTGCTCCCTCTTAGTCTCATAAAACATTTGCCTCCCTGTCATGTGCAAATTGGCTCCCTCTGAACCTATAAGATCCTCTGGTGTCATATCTCTTCAAGATGTTCTTGGTGTCAGTACCAAGTTTAATATGGAAAGTTGAGTCAGACTTCTTGAGCTCCTGTGTCAAGGATAATGGCTCAATTACAATCTAAGGACTCTCGAAAAGAGATATTTGTGGGGTTCCCAAAACGAGGAAAGAATACCCCAACTATCAAGATAAAAATTGATGGACTCCTTAACCAAGAAATTAACCCAAGGTTACATGTTGTCTTTCATATCAGAGAAAATAGACCAACACACTGTTGGGTTTCTGAACCTAGCTTACATCAATTTAAAAAAATGTGTTGAGATCACAACTTCCTTGGTCATGTAACCAAAAACAATTTAGGTTCTGACAGTACTCCTTTAAGACATGGTTCATAAACACGATAGTAGGATAATCACAATTCTTCTTATTGCCTTTAATAGTCACATACTTATTTCAAATTTAGTGATTAAATGCAAATGGTACATACCTGAACTTACTTTGAACTTGCTTGGACTGATGACACACACTGAGCTTTTGCAGCCAGCTACCAGCTGTGGCTATCTGAGGCATCTTTGTGTATGCAGTAACTATTAGTTCAAGTAATTGTCCTACTAGATTGATGTCTACGCAGGACCCCCTTTTATAAGGGTTTAGATCCTGATCAGAGTTACTTCAAACTGATCAAAAAGGATCTAAAAGAGGAAACAATCTCAAGGAATCTATAATAGAAAAACCAAGTATCCACCAAAAATAAAGAACCCTAGTCTCCAGATTCTCCTAACATGAAATCCCTCTCAACTAGCATTTTTCACTTCACCAATAAATCAAACAAGTTGACATCCAAGCTTGCATTTCATAAGTGTACAATAAGTAAAATAGTCTTTCACTAGCCCCGGCTGAGCCCATTCTTTCAGACAGCAATATGATACTAACATGTTTATTAACATTGTACGCAATCAATTTGAGTTAATGCCTACAGGCTCTAAATTTGGAATCAACACCATGGTATCCACATTAGAAAAGGAGTTAAATTAAATGTGACTGACTTCTATTTGTGATGTTATTCTCAAACCAAAAGGTGCCATCTGTCAAGAACCATAGTAGAGAGTTTATGGTTTCCTTTCTGGTTAAATTTAAAAAATCATCAAGGATGATTAAGATGCAAATTCTCAATTATTCAACAGGAGTACAGAGATCATCTATTCTCTTCTCCAATCAGAGTCATTTGAAGCTAAGCACCCAATGTAAGTTTTAGCAGGAAACATATCATCCTCCCCCTAAGCAATTTAAAGTGATCAATTGTGAGAAGCATGCACAACACTTGTTCTAATAAAGTTAGTTGTCAGAAGTACATTAGAGATGAGGGCAACAAGATTAACTCATGGCTGGTGGTATCCTATATCTTTCAATAGATAAGGAAACTTTTGTTGTAACTGGTTGTGGAAGTAGAGAGTAATTCAAAGTAGAGAGTAATTCAAAGTAGAGACATCCCTTGAATTTGGGTGTGTAACCCACACCATCTTAACAGCTTTAAATGCTGAAGATATTTGTTACAGTTACAACCATTAAACAGTTTTGACTTGACTTCAAGCATTTAAATTCATTGCTTGCATGAATCTCTGAGTACCTACAGACTAGAGACAACTAAGATAGAAAATAAATACTTTTGAAATACACAGACCATTGGGTAACAAAGACCATTGCTGCTAGAGATGTTTACTATGAAGCTATCATGGAATATACTGCTCATAATATAAGCGTTATCATAGGCTAATAAGACAAACACAACATTGAAGAAGGAAGGCCATTTTACTAACCCATTCTACCTTTCTTGAAAAAGGGGCCCATGCTACACATGGCACTCCATGTGTCCACCACTAAGTACAGAAAGTAGCAACTTAAAACAATAAGAGACAATCTTCAGAAAGCAATTCAAAAACTGAAACTAGGTGCCCTTACAAGTATTCTTAAGAACAGAGCAACTTGAATTTGTTGATCTGTAAACCCTATGAAATGGATCTACGCAGGCTCAAGTCTACAAGTCTTGAGCTCCTTCTGTTATAACCCTAATTTGCACCAAACATGCTTATCTGGCATCAGGCCATCTCAGATTCCTTCTTTGCCAAAACATTGATGAACAACTCTTCTTAAAAACCCCTTTTATAAAGGCCCACGTACCCTGCTCCATTACTGCAAGCGTGTACATGCTAGCTGACCCAAGACAGCCCGCGTGTACCTACAATAGCACGGAAAAAGGAAAGTTGTTGACGGAACACACAGCTTTGGGTAAGTTAACTAAACCTTTCGGCCATGCATGGCCGGTCACTCGACCAAATACCTAGCTTCTTCTAGCCTATAAAAGAAGGGTTAGGGGCCCCATTTGAAAGGAGGAGAATCATAGTAAAGAAACTATACCCGATTAAGCATTCCCTTTGTCCCAACCTTTAGCCATCCTTGTGCAAAGAGAAGTATAGAGCAAAGCAGTTGGAAGACAGTAGAAGAAGAGCCCAAGACCAGGATCGAGGAGCAATAGTTGACTTTATCATTGTAAGATATCATTGTGAAGTTAATAAAACAATGGCTTTTCCCATCCCACCATATGAGATTGTCATTATTGGAATATTGATTGTATGATTGATTAAATCTCTAACCCGTTAGTTCATAGATCAAATGCATGTGGAGTTCTTTGTTTGTCTTTAGTGAATGCAGGTCAGCGTTGGGAGGAGAGTTGCAGTCAAAGAACGACCAAGCGCGAAAAGGAATCGACATCAAACACGAAAAATAAGGTACGTCAACTTAATCTCTTGAGCCTTGTATTTACATATGAGTAAATGGGGGTTTAGGCATGGGATGATGGTAAAAAGTAAGAATCTTTAGGTCATTTCTGCATGCATGATAAAACCCTTAGTGCTAGTCCGTAGGAGGGATTTCCCACCCACAACACCTTCCACGACCTAAGCTCTGATACCATGTTAGAATTAGGGAAGTAGGGCAGAAAATTACTGTCTTTTCAAATTTCAGTTAGATAGAAAAACCTTAGAACAGTAAACCAATACAATACTGAAACTGCTGAACTTAGAAAATCAAATCAGAGAAAGAACGGCAATTACATTTGAATCTTTAAACAATTTATGGGTGTGTACAACACTCAGATCTGAACTATCAATAATTAGATTCAACCAAATTCTATTTCTTAGTAAACAAGATCATAGGATTAGATCTAGACTAATCAAAACAAAGACTAGTTCTAATCTAAACTAACGAACAGATCTAATCAATAGCTCTGATATAGATCTAAACTAAAAACAGATCTAATCTATAGATCTGATATAGATCTAAGCAATGATAATCTAGAGAACAGATTTAAACATTTGGTCTGATATAGATCTTGAACAATGATAAACTTCATAATCAAAAAAGATAGAGATCTGAACTAAAGAACAACAGATCTAAACAATAATAAACTTCAGATTCAAAGAACAACATACAAATCTAAACAATTGGATCTGAACAAGTAACTTACCTTGAAGTCTTACCTCTGATCACTGAAGGAGTTCATGGCACACACAAGGGATGAAGTGCCACTGAGAATATGCTCAGAGAAAGTCCAGAATCATGGATCTACCTCAAGGGTTAGATCTCTTGCCAGGAGAATGAACAGATTGATTGCCAACAAGCTTAAATCATCACACACATGAGACTGGAAACAAACCCTCATGCACATCGAAATTCCATGGACTCAAACCCTCATGCAGGAAGAGATAGCAGGGGTTACAGCTGTCTTAAATAGACAGCTTAGAGGGGCCGCGGCTCAAAAGACAAGGGCCAGATCTGTACTAGAGGGGTCACGGCTCAATGGAAGGGGCTAGATCTACACTAGAGAGGCCACGACTCAAGGAAGGGCTAGATCTGCACTAGAGAGAGGTGATGGCAGCTTCAATCTTCAACCCACAGGTAGTCACAACAAAAGACAGCCCTTCAACAAAGCTTTGACAGCCCTTGACTCATCCCTAAACAAGGAGCAGGCAGCAATAACCAGGAGGCTGAAAAGGAAACTGTCCAGGAGGGTCGAACTGTCACAAGAAAACTCAGCAACTGTTGCAGAAGGGGGCCGCAGCAATCAAGGAGAGATCCGCCTCACTTTAGAAGAGAACATAAGAGTGTATCTAAGGGAGAGGGTAAGGGTCTTATTTATAATTTAGACTAGGGTTAGGCTAGTGAAAAATAATAATAAAAATAACATAATTAATTAATATAAATATTAATTAAATATGTTATATTGTTTAATTAATATTTTTCATTTAACCCCTAAAGCAAACAATCCAAACCCCAAATAAACTCATGCTCAAAAACCAAGGGTGTGGGGGTTTAGGTGGGGTTACTTGGTGGCAATGCTTGTCCATAATTCTCAAGGTGACCTTTTAACTTTATCATCACTACATATGGGATACATCCCTCATGTGGTCATGCCCGCCTTCAAAGAGGGTCATACACCAACAACTGCCTAATCAAGGACCAGGTTGCCCAAGAACATTTATGGGGTCTTATCCACCAAGGTACAAGACCAAGGATCAACCCATGCCCCAAACATGGGTACCCTGGATTAAGTCCAGGGGCCCTAGACATATCTAGGGACTTTAACTGCTTGGTCCCAGACCAAGAACCCCAGTCATCTACTAAGGGCCCTCACAAGGGTCTTCACTGCTTGTTCCCAGACCAAGAACCCCAGTCATCTACTGGGGGCCCTCACGAGGGTCTTTTGCCATGGCTCTGACTGTTTGGTCCCAGACCAAGAACCCCAGGAGTGCACAAGGGCCCCTAGATCTCGGCTAAGGTCTTTGCCATCCTCCCAGAGAATGGCTCTTGCAGCTACTTTAAATTCAACACTTTTCTTTCCAGCCTATGGAGTCGACTCTCCTCTTGTATTCCCCTTACTCTTTCTTGCTTGACTAGCAAGAGCCAGATTCTCATCATCACCTTTCTGTTGGCCTACTAGAGAGTCCTCCCAAATCTCCTCCTGAATGAAATCATCCCATAGCCTATCAAATTTGGGAAATGTCTCTCGTGCAACAATGCCCTTGATGAATGGGGCCCATAGCTTAGTGAAACCATTCAAGATCGTCCTCACCATCTCTTCATCTGTCACGACCTCCCCAACTATTGCAAATTGATAACAAACCTAAGTGATCTTGGTGAGATAGTTGGTCACTATATCTGATCTGGTCATCTTGGTGTTTCTAAACTTTTCCCTCAACACCATCTTCTTGTTTGCATTACTACTCTAGAAAATGTTTTTCAGAGCTTCAAACATTTCCCTAAAATCAAATGATCCTCCACCACATCTAAGATGATCCTCCTAGCTTTCACATCCTTCTGCTCATGGACGACCAAGTCTTTTGGATCTATCAGTGGGGTCACAGTGGTGTTTGCAAAACCCCACAACCCATTCTCCAGGAGAATTAAGGTAACCCTCACCTTCCAAGGTACGAAGTTAGATGCACCCTCCAACCTATCCTCAAACCTCAAACCGGTTGCGACCATCTCCAAATCAGAATTTTAATGAGGAATATAAACTACTGGAATTTAGATCTGTTGTAAAACCTATGACAAAACCCTTGTCTGATCTCCTTCAGAATGTTAACTCTAATACCTTGTTAAATTTCCTAGAACCCCAATCACAACAATTAATTCCTAGTAAATCTTTGCAAAAATAAAATGCAAATCTACTATATAAAAGCACACTGAGATTCTTAACTAGAAAATTGCAGCGGAAGTAAAACAGGAAACCAAACACGTGTACACAGATATTTTTGGATAACAACCACTGAAAAACCCCCTAAGGGAAAACCAACAACAAGATGATTTTATTATAGAAAATTAAGGCTCCCTTACCGAGATAATGGCCCACTGAGAAAATACAAACAACAGCAAAACTCAAGCTGATCACACCTGACGAAGCCCTCTGCCCCTTTGTTGTCCCTGCTTGTTTTACTATTATGGTAGCTTCAAGAGGTATGAACCTCTATTGTGACCTATGACGAGATTAGAATATTCTGGAAGGAAGCAAAGAAGTAAAGGAAACCCTAGACGAGATGTCGGCTGCAGAAATATAATTAATATTAATTAATTAGTACCCAAAAGGAGAAGTCAGCCCCAGTAAGTCTGCCAGAACCACTATAAATACAGGGTGCCAATATCTCATTTGACACATTCTCAAAATTGCAGAGAGCCAGTTGTGCGCACTGCAATTGGCAGTTTTGTGCGCAAGTTTCTGGGGAAGGTGTTGCGCCAATTTCAGGGTGGGAATATCTGATCAGCTTTGGTTTCTATTCTTGCTTGGTGCATTAGCCTTGATTGCTACCAGTATTCTTCTCTGTCAGGGTCAAGGTGCTCGGAGGGTGGCTTCGGCCTATGGTTGGGTGACAAGGGTATTGTCAATGGTAAAACGAGCACAATCTTTCATATTCCAACAGGTTATGGGCCCACAACCTCCTTCATTCAGTCTAAATGCTGGAAGGAAGCATAGCCGCTAGGATATTGAGCTCGCTAAGGAACTGTCGCTAGGGTTACTAGCAGGAGCAGCTTCCAAAGACACTGTCGCTAGGGTTATTAGCAGAAGCAGTTGCAGAAACCCTAATCTCAGAGCCGACACCTTGTGATGGAGCATCTCGCTCAAAAAGAAGATATTCAGATGCGCCCTAACTCAGCGCACCTTTTGGCTCTCTCAGAAGACAAAAACGACAAAGTTGAAGTTTTGGATCAAGGCATGACCAATTACCAGTCAACTGAAGACATGAGTGAAACGATCAATCTTTTACACTACTCAGTACTTACTAGAATGATTGAAGATGACATGTGGATAATTGATAGTGGAGCTTCTAGGCACATGACGGGAGATCAAGCCAGACTTTCAAATCTAAATGAGAAGAAGACCTCGTACAAGGTAGAGCTTGGAGATAAAACTACTTACCACGTAGAAGGATTTGGACAAGCCTCCATCAAAATGAAAACAGTAACTATGTTCACTTAAGCAATGTTTTATATGTACCTGGTTTAGAAAAGAATCTTGTATCAATATCTTGCCTAGAAGACTAGGGAAACAGAATAGCTTTCGTGGATGGAAAAGTGTTATCATGGCATAAAGACTCCAGCATAGAGAATGCTAAGGTTATCGAAAGTCGTGAAGGAAATTTGTACAGACTACTAGAACAAAATGAAGAAGCTCTTGTACATGACGAAGTCAACCCCAATGAACTTTGGCATAGAAGGTACGCTCATATTAATTATCAACCATTACCCTTTCTCAAAAGAATGGTTGAAGGAATACCAAAGTTGCAGTCTACACATGAAGGAATCTGCAACGGATGTGTCCTTGGGAAGAATATCAAGAAACCATTCCCAAGCAGCAATAACAGATCTAAGGAGATTCTATATCTAATACACTCAGATGTTTGCAGTCTGATGCCAGTAAAATCTCTAGGAGGATCTTCCTATTACGTAATCTTCATAGATGACTATTCAAGAAAGACTTGGCTATACCTACTGAAGACAAAAGACGAAGTATTCAGCAAGTTTCAAGAGTTCAAAGCAGAAATAGAAAACCTCACGAAAAAGAAGATCAAGACGCTAAGAACCGATAATGGTGGAGAATACACATCAAAGGAATTCATTGCATTCTACAAATCGGCAGGGATTAGGAGGGAGCTCACTGTTCCTCATAATCCTCAACAAAATGGTGTAGCAGAAAGAAAGAACAGATCCATTGAAGAAACCGTAAAAGCCTTACTAAATGATCAAGGTCTATCCATGTTCTTATGGGGAGAAGCAGTAATGACAGCAATATATGTGCAAAACAAAAGTCCTCATCGTATATTGAAGGACATGACACCAGAAGAAGCTTTCTCAGGTAAGAAACCTAATGTGGAAAATCTAAGAATATTTGGATGTCCTGTTTACTACCACATTCCCAAGGACAAGAGGAATAAATTAGAACCTTCAAGAAAGAAAGGGATATTCGTGGGATATAGTGATTCATCCAAGGCTTACAGAATATATATTCCAGAACAACACAAGATCGAGGTCAGCAGAGACGTAACGTTCAATGAAAGGATGGCCTTCAAGAAATCCATCGAAGAAATTATAGAAGAAGAAGAGCTTGAAGAAACTAATGAAGAAAACACAGAAAACGAAAATGACGAAAAGGAACAACCTGATCATCCTATGGAGCCATGCGAGAACATTGATTCAGATATCGTACCTAAGACCAAGAAACGACCAGCTTGGCTTGAAGCTACCTTACAAGACGCAGAAAGACTCAAGGTTCCAGAAGGAACATTCAGAAAGAGTAAAAGACTTAAAAGATTCTCAAGTTATGCAGCATACATGACGAAGCTTCTAGATGAAGAACCTACCACATTTGAAGAAGCAGTTCAAAAGGGACAATGGAAAGAAACTATGATGGAAGAGCATCAATCCATTATGAAAAATGAGGTATGGGAAATCGTACCAAGACCTAAAGAAAAATCGGTGGTAACTTCAAAATGGGTGTACAAGATCAAACATGCAGCAAACAGAAGCGTGGATAAATACAAGGCAAGATTCGTAGCTAGAGGGTTCTCCCAGAAGGAGAGAGAAGATTATGACGAAACGTTTGCTCCGGTGGCTAGATATACTTCCATCAGAGCTATCATATCTCTTGCCGCTTCCATGGGATGGAACTTACATCAGATGGTTGTAAAGACAGCTTTCCTCAATGGAGTTATTGAATAAGAAGTATATATTGAACAGCCTCAAGGGTTTGAGGTACATTCCAGAGACACTCACGTTTGCAGATTAAAGAAAGCTCTATATGGACTCAAGCAAGCTCCAAGAGCTTGGTATGCCAGAATGGACAGCTATCTAACAAGACTTGGTTTCTCCAAGAGTCATGCAGATCCAAACCTTTATTACAAAGTCGTGGGCAATGCACCTATGATTCTACTATTATATGTTGACGATCTATTCATAACAGGTGAAGAGTCTCTTATTATCCAGTGCAAGAAGGAATTAGCTTCTGAATTTGATATGAAAGATCTAGGTCTCATGCATTATTACTTGGGACTAG
>ML777023.1:491199-607012 GCA_009831015.1 Picea engelmannii
GATATGAAAGATCTAGGTCTCATGCATTATTACTTGGGACTAGAAGTATGGCAGAAGCGTGGTGAAGTATTCCTTGGACAAGGAAAGTACGCAATAAAGATCCTTCAGAAATTTGGAATGATGGATTGTAAGTCCATGGACACACTCCTATGAATGCAGATATAAGAAAAGTGAAAGTTCCAAATTTTGATCCAGTAGATCCATCTCTATATCGACAACTAATTGGATCATTGATGTATTTGGTAAATACTCGACCAAACATCTGCTTTGCCTTGAATACACTAAGCCAGTTCCAGGTGGAACCAAGACATGAGCATTGGATGGCTGCAAAGCATGTATTAAAATATATTCGTGGAACAATAAATTATGGTTTGAGATATACCGCATCCAGTGATATACAGCTTCATGGATTCACAGACTCAGATTGGGCAAGAAGTGCAGAAGACAAAAAGAGCACTTCAGGTATGTGTTTCAGCTTGGGCTCCGCTATGATATCTTGGGGCAGCAGGACACAGAAGTCTGTCGCACTCAACAAAGCAAAAGCAGAGTATATCGCAGCATGTGAAGCATGCACTAAAGCAATATGGTTAAGGAAGTTAATCTCCGATTTATTTGATCAGATTCCATAATCGACCATAATACATTGTGATAATCAGAGTTGTATAAGATTATCAGATCATCTCGTATTTCATGAAAGGCCGAAACACATTGAGATCAAATACTACTTTATTCGAGATAAAGTCCAGGAAGGAGAGGTAAAGCTTGAGTATATCCCCATTGACGAGCAGACAGCAGACATTCTAACAAAACCTCTATCCAGAATAAAGTTTGCATATTTCCGAGAGAAGATGGAGATCATGGAAATAACTCCCTTAGCTGAAAGGGAAGACTCTCCAGGTTAGGAGGGAGCACTAAAAATATTATTGAAACATTTATCTTTATGATTGAAAAATAGTCTAGATTGGACAGATTCTTTCCTGTTCGGAAAGTGGATTGAGATTTCTGACGGACAGCGATTTCCCATTGTGGTTAACATGGGAAATGGTCCAGATTCTTGATGTATCATAGACAGCGACTTCCCATTGTGGTTAACATGGGGAGTGGTCTAGGGCAGTCTCTCTTCTTGAGGGTGACTCAAGAAGACTGGCCCGCCTCGTCGGACAGTGATTTCTCATTGTGGTTAACATGAGGAATGGTTCGTTTTGGAGGTTGATACAGGACAGTCTTGTCCTCTTGTGGTTAGCAGAGGAAATGGTCCGGACAGTCATTCCTTAGGGTTTATACATTCTCTCCAGGGTGCACTTTGATTAGTGTAGGAAGAATGGTCCAGGCTCAGCAATCAGGGACAGACATTCCTTAGGGTTTATACATTCTCTCCAGGGTGCACTTTGATTAGTGTAGGAAGAATGGCCCAGGGTGAGGAATGGTCCAGGCTCAGAAATCAGAAACAATCATTCTTCCTTGTTTGAGAAGAATAGGGCAGATAGCCCATTATTGATGTTCTATACTGAGGGCAGATATTCTTTCAGATCTCACAGATATGAGTGAAAGATTGGCTCAGATGGTTCAGTTTACTTTTAACAATATTTTCTGTGCAGGTTGTCATCAGATGATTGTTATGGAGACTGTCTGTCTCCAGACAGTAGAGATATGCTACTATGGTGGATTTGTTCCACTGTTTGTGACTATGTGTCACGGTTTGAGTAGTTGTGTACTACCGTGGATAGACACAGTTGTGTTCTATCAATTGATATTGTACCAGTTGTCATAAGAGATTATCCAGTTGGATAATAATGACGGTGCTCGTAATACTACCAGTTGAATGGTCTGTATGTGCTCAAGACCATACCTCCCTAGTTAGGAGGGAGTGTTAATATTATGGTATCTTCGGGAGGTATGAATCTCTATTGTGACCTATGACGAGATTAGAATATTCCGAAAGGAAGCAAAGAAGTAAAGGAAACCCTAGATGAGATGTCGGCTGCAGAAATATAATTAATATGAATTAATTAGTACCCAGAAGGAGAAGTCGGCCCCAGTAAGTCTGCCAAAACCACTATAAATACCGGGCGCCAGTCTCTCATTTGACACATTCTCAAAATTGCAGAGAGCCAGTTGTGCACACTGCAGTTGGCAGTTTTGTGCGCAAGTTTCTGGGGAAGGTGTTGCGCCAGTTTCAGGGTGGGACTATCTGATCAGCTTTGGTTTCTATTCTTGCTTGGTGCATTAGCCTTGATTGCTACCAGTATTCTTCTCTGTCAAGGTCAAGGTGCTCGGAGGGTGGCTTTGGCCTATGGTTGGGTGACAAGGGTATTGTCAATGGTAAAACGAGCACAATCTTTCATATTCTAACACTTGTTGCCCGCCTAGATGTACGACCCCTGCCACCAGCTGTACGAATTGTACTGCTGCTGCCCATGGGCTTTTCGGCCCCTACGGCTGCTAGTTGCAGGTTGTACGGCCTTAGTCGCGTCTGTACGACCTCTATGGCAGCTTCTGCAAGTTGTACGACCCCTCCAAAAAATCTCTTGACCTCTACCTTGCTTGGTACGACCTACTGGAAATTTCCTAGCTGCAGAAATTTTCTCTCTCGCTGAAATGTGCAGAGTGAAAGTCTTTCTCCACTCACACAAGTCACTAACTCCTTGCACAATGTGTGTCTTCTTCTCTCCCTTGGCTGCCTTGTATAATCTTAAGATGAGCCAAAACCCTAACCTCCAAAGTGATCAATGGTTGGGATTAAATCTCCATCACTTGAGATCAATGGTTAGATTCATTTAATTAACTTAAATCACTAATGCCAATAACTTAGGCATTTTATTTAATTAACCTCAATTAATTCTAAAAATACATTCACTTTAATAATTGAATTATTAAAGTGAATTTCTAAAGTTCTAAGAGGTATTAATGACGACTTCCACATGTTAGACACAAACCAATGTGGAAGTACCTGTCCGAACTACAAAACATCAACAAGTGTTAGTTGCCCAAATGTGATCAAGGTTTCCTCGTGTCAGATGAGGGGGCAACACAACCAACACAATCTCTTTCCCAAGTCAAAGCATAATCCAGACCATCTGCTCTTACCACTATAATTGGCACTCCAATTTCATATTCCTATGCCTTCCAAATCCAATTTTATTATCTGTCTGGAGTTCAAGTGCTTATCCATGTGATGATGTTGGGGTCTCTATTTCTTCTTATCCAAACACCAAGCCTATTCAATTCCCCATAATATTCCATATGAGCCAAGATATCTCCTCCTAATTCTTCCATTGCATAGTGGGCTTCTGCAAGAATCATAACTCCAAGTGCGTTTGGAAGAAAATAAACATGTTTCACACCACCAAACAGAGAAACTTTCTTCAATCTTTTGATACCAGCTAATGGGACAAAAAGAAGTATTATAATGATCCGTTTCACTGCCCTGGTGCTGTTCTTTCTTATTGCAGAATTAGGGCTTTGCTGGGTCATTTTTCCCTAGTGCTGGTTTTTTCTTCCTTTTATTTGCAGAATTGAGTTTTGCTGGTTGGTTCCATTCAATCCTCTCTCTCTCTCTCTCTCTCACATGAATCTCAACAATAATTTCTTTCTCTTTCTCCATTATTTTGTTGTATGGAACACGTTTGAAGGTTTTTTTGGTTGGCATGTGTTAGTGGTCTAGTTGATTTGATAATAGGTCTCTCCCTCCAATGAACATGAACAAAAGCCCACCACTGCAGCAGAGGCACTGAGATAAAATATTACATTTCCTTGGCCATCTCACCTAGGAAAAGCAATGGATGCTAATTGAATATTGATGTATGGGATGTTCCTACACTTCAAACCAGTGGCGAAGATAATAGTTAATCTCTGGACCTGCAATGTTACTTGATTCATATTTTACTGTGCCATGAAAGGGCGGTAGCACAGTATCACTAACAGGAATCTGGCTTTTGACCTACATAGCATAAGTTTGCAGTTGACATCATGCACAATATGCAAACAATTTTCCAAAATGCAAACGTGGGTGCAGCGAGCAGCATGGAAAAAGATTATATAGTAAACACTGATCATGCAAACATCCATTCCACAAACTAATCTGATTGAGATTTAATATACTTGCGATACACTAGAGTCAGTTATTCAGGATACTCCCAATCAATGTGTTTATCCCAGTATTTCAAGTGTTTCACAGGAACTGGAATGACCCAAAGAAAAATGAAATAATGCATTCTAGGCTGTCATTCTCCTCGAACAAAAACCGAAGGACAGTCAAGCACACAAGTAGAAAACCAACCAATCCAACTCACAGACATTCAATTTTCATGTTGAAGATGGCCAATTTGCAATAGGCAGCCAACTAGGAGGGCAGTAAACAAACTTAAGAAAGCTTCAAGAAGAACTAGTACCTTGTCTAAGAACAGGAATGAGAAACAGAGGTCCATTTTATCCATATTAAATCTGAAGTACGTACATAAGGTATTTGATCTCAAGCTACTAGTAAACCATAATCAAAGATTAAAAATAAAGTCTGAAGGGACATTAACAGGCAATGAAGACAGCAGGCTTGCGATGACTAGGCAAAGGTTCAAATCTGTAGGGATACCTTGTGTTAAGTGATCATGCAATTTTAAATTGTTCTGATTTTGTACACTCTTTATACTGGCCTTGGTTGGAAAGGGGTTCCATAAGAGATAAAGGCCATAAAATTGAGAAATAAATCACAGTAAAAAATTGCAAATCGCAGTGTAGCTGACAGAGAAATGGTGAAGGTACTTCTCATATCTGTTTTATTTTGAAATTTGAAGCTTGCGAGCATGAGAAATATTGATTTCCAGATGGACGGACTCGTACAAATTTCATAAGGGGTGGAATACATACCTGGGCACCAAGGATAAAAGCCATAAAATTTAGAAACAACTTGGAGTAAAATATTGCAGAGGCAGTGGAACTTACAGAGAAATGATGAAGGTACTTCTAACATCTGATTTCCTTTTGCACTTTGAAGCTTGTGGGCCTGAGAAATATTGTTAAGGCCCTAACGCTCATTCGGCTTAGTGGTAGGTTACATCATGCTCATTTTATCTCCTATTTATAATAAAGGAGATTCATGTGTATAGGCATCTTGTCTTGTGCATTGGATGTATTGTAAAGGGAGGTTGCCCCCTGGCTTCTTAATTATTGATCCTTTATCATTCTCAAGGCGTGGAGTTACTTCTTTCTATTCTTATGCTATTTGGGGAATTTGGTTCATAACAAATATTGATTTCCAAATGGACAGACTTGTGTGAATTCCGGATATTTTAAAGTTGTTCAATGAGATATGTTTCTATATCTGGACAACTAGATAGCAAGTAATATTTCTTTCAATGAACTCCCTGCATTTCTGGCATTCATTGGAATATGAACTGCAAAACTCATATGAGGAAACCCAGTGATATAATTGCAAATAAAGCTTTGCAACAACATTATAAATAAATCTTTGCAACAACAATATAAATAAAAAAGAGCTTTGCATTCAAATATGCATCTTGTAAACTTGAAGCTTGTAGAGCAGGGTTCTTAAATTATAAACTGAATTCTTACCATTTCAAGTGCTCCACGAATGACACCACATAATACGTTACAATAATAAAGGCCTTGACAAGTCTCAGGTAACTCAACAAAGTCCACAAGAGGATTATCCTCAAGGATAAGACTGCATTCAGTCCCATCTGCGTCCCAGTTACCCACGCTTGCTGTCACGCCCAGGAACATTTTGAAGCCTACCTGATAAAAAGAAATAATTGTATCATGATTCATGAATTATAATTACTTGAGGAGACGACACAAAAAAATTCCATGCAACAAAAACAAAATAATATATTAACACAATATACATTTCACAATAGTAAAGGTAAATCTAAAAAGTTGGGAACAAATTTTATGGGTCCATAGAATTGCATGTCACAAAGTAAGAAATAAGTTATCAGACAGTGTTAAGTGCAGGTAAAGGAAGAGGAAATGAGCAGATAATTCACTTTGTACAAAGAGAACTGCAAGTCAACCACCTGTTCAATAGTGTAGTCACAAGGAATCTGTGAAGGAGGGCTCCACTGATTTCCAAAGCACTAATCCATGCCATAGTATAATTATGACGAGTACAGAGGGTTCATAAACAACATCACAATATTATGGTTTTAGACCCTCTAGGGCAACAATATCTTATAGTCAATCAGAGGAAAAATATTGGGAATGATAAATAGATACAAGAA
Organism: Picea engelmannii; assembly: GCA_009831015.1. Taxonomy (NCBI): domain Eukaryota; kingdom Viridiplantae; phylum Streptophyta; class Pinopsida; order Pinales; family Pinaceae; genus Picea; species Picea engelmannii. Next base: position 497,436 of record ML777023.1, read on the forward strand.
TTGGTAAGAGATAATAACTAATATTATTCACTGTACATCTAAATCATTGATTGTAACATACTCCCGTGCTCAAGCAATGGGAGAAAGAATTGGCACATGGAGGAGGAGAAATTAGTAGATTACTCAGAGGAAGGCAAGGTGGAGCTAGTTAAGTCTATCTTCAGGTTGAGACAGCAATTACAGGTACAACAGCAAAAGGCAAAAGGGCAAAAACTGTTGATGATTGCAGTGTCGTGTGACATTCTCCAGGTCGTTCTCCTCTGGTCTGAGTTGAGACGATCTGTGAGAGAGCCCATGTGTTGGGTGTGCACATGTGATGGGTGTGAGTCAAACTCTGGACTGAGTTGTGATGACGTGTGGTCTCTTGTCTAATCCTCTAGACTAAGTTGAGATGACTTGAGATGGTCTCCTGCCTTGTACTCCTCTGGACTGAGTTGAGTCGGCTTGAGATGGTCTCCTGCATTGTACTCCTATGGCCTTAGTTGAGATAGCTCTCCATATGGTACTCCTGCTTGAGATGGCTCTCCATATGTTACTTGTGTGGACTCAGTTGAGTGATCTGTTGAGAGTGACGTGCCTATGGGTGAGCACAAGTGGACGTGTCCCTAGTGGCTGAGCACTAGAGGATGTGTGAGATCCCTTGCTATATTGTCAAAGAGTGAGACTTTGGTAAAACCCTAATTGTGTTGTAAAGGGTACAAGTCGGCCCCACCATGCAAAGATAATTAATATTGTGTAATTATTAATTATATTATTAAGTTGTACAGGTCAGCCCTATTATGCCAAATGTCTTGTCTCTTCGTTGAGTTAAGTTTGTATAAATAAGAGATAGATCCCCATTATGGATCATATCTCACACTAACTCAACACTTGGTCTGAAATTATGAGGACTGCAATTCACACTTCTCTACGGACTAGTTTTCTCAATCATAGAAGCACCCTCTTGTGTGCTAAGGTTTGGTGGTGGATTGTGGGTCTTCTCTTCGCAGTATAGCAAAGGATTGTTGGGTTTTTCCCTTGATTGAGAAGAGTTTTCCAGGATATTTCTCGTGTCTTTTGTGCATGGTTATTCTTCTTGTGATCTTGGTTTACTGCAGCTAGTTTTATTGTAGCTGCATTATTTATGGTTGTAGCTTATGCTAAATGAAATAAGCTACAGGCATGAACTAAGCATCAAAAAAAAAACTTAACATGGTTTCAGAGCAGTTCCTAAAGAAGACCACTTGCACAGTCCAATAAAGAAAGGTTGTGGGAGTATGAAAGCTACTAGAACCCCTATTGTAGGTGTTCTAGCAGGCCTGTTAGCCTAGGCCGAGCCTTGTTTAGGGTCTTAAAGGGAGACCGCAGCATCGGGAGACTTCTCTAGGGCTGTCGCAGGAGAATCCTAACAACAGACCCTAAAACCGCAAACCTAAGTTGCACGAAACGGGGAAACGCCTGGAAGTTTCTGAAATGGGTACAGCAGGAAACGCAACCCTCCAAAAATGGAAATGCCATATATATTTATAATATATATATATATATGTGTGTGTGTGTGTGTGTGTGTGTGTGTGTGTGTATGTATGTATGTATGTATGTATGTATATATATGAATTTTTTAAAAAGAAAACAAATTATCTTGCAAGAAAAACATAATGACACACATAAATGATATTTTAGAAGGAAAACCATATCTATATTAACTCCCATAGATGATCAATATCATTGAGTACATGAGGCAAACAACAAAATCCAAAATTAGCCTTTGTAGATGAGGCTATACATCCAAAATCAACCTTTATAAATGAGGCTAAAGACAACTGCAATTACATAGATTCCTGAATCCTAATACATGTCATACTCATCATCATCCTCACCATTAAAAATAGAACAAGATGCATGTTCAGCAGAACCAGAGCCCGAATGCGTAGAAGAGGCAATTCCACTTGCAATTGTTGCATCATCACCAATATCAAGAGAACCAAGTGAGAGCTCCAAGTTTGGGCCTTTTGCATCCACATCCCACTCTTTATGAGGCCCAGTTGCATATTATTCAACCCTGCGAGAAACCAGGCAGAGGTTTGAATGCACGTATACAAGATCTTCAGCCTTCTAGGATCCCAACCTGTTGCGCTTCACGGAATGAATGAAGCCATAGGTGCTCCAATTCCTTTATGTCGATGAAGAGCTTGCCACTTTTGATAGAATACGAGTGGCAAGGCTTTGCAAATATACACCATTTGCCCCATGACAAGTCCACCATTTCACCGGGTTCATGGTCCTCCTCTCCTCCAAAGATGATATCTCTGGAAAATCCTCTAATCTAGCAGCAAAACAAGCAAATTCGTCCCTCACCATTGTTTGATCAGAACTTGGAAACAACCTCTGGAAGGCCTTTTTCACTCCACTGGCCACCTCCTTGTCCTTATGCGGGGCCTTCCTCTTCCCATTGCTTTGAGCAATGAAATCTTCGTCATAAAATCTAGGATTTAAAGCATGTGACAAAGTGTGCAATGGAATGTTAAATCCATTCCACCTCGTAACCATGATGATTCTCACATGCTCAGCAAAATCAACATCAACAAAAAAAAGAGTTGGAGCCTCCTCTGTAATAATTTCCACGGTTTTCTCAACCATGGTATCCATGCCATCATAAATCTCTCCTAAGAAAGGTTTGTGTGTGCCTGCATCTCGGAGAAGCTCAAATGTTGGTAATGTGAACTTGAGCAAGAATTCTATCTTGCTCCACCAATCCTCATCAATCAACAGCCTCCGCATCATACTTCCCCTCTCTGAATCTGCCTGTCTCCACTCAGCCCAAGTGACACCCACCACCATATTCATTAATGCAGTTTTAACCTCCACAAGGCAACGCAACATGATGAAGTTAGAGGCATATCTTGTCTCGGCAACTTTGAGCAACTCCAATTTGGAGTGTTCTCGATATATTGCTTGGGATTGGTGGTGGTTGGTGATGAATTTATTATCTCCCTAGCTTGCCTTGTGACCTCCTTAATCCATTCAGTTTTTGACTCAATCTCTTTTAAAATCAAATTAAGATTATGGACGATGCAAGGAGTCCAAAAGATATGATTGTATCTACTCTCAACAATCAATCCTGGAGCTTTGCAAGAAAGTGCATTATCTGTGATAACTTGCACCACATTTGTTGGCCCTACTTGTTCAATAGCAACAATTAAAATATCAACAATGAAGTTACTATCTTTCACCTCACCTGAACAATCTTCTGCTTTAAGGAACATTGCTCCGTTTGGTGACGATGCAATGACATTGATCAATGGCCTCCGCCTTGTACCAGTCCACCAATCTGAGATAATGGAAAATCTTATGTTGCCCCACGAGCTACGAATTGGTTTTAGAACATCTTCAAGTAGTAGTCTCTCTTTCCTGAGCAAAACTGTTCTAATTTTTTCGTAGTTTGGCCCCTTGAAACCTTGAGGGGCTATGTTAATTGCCCTCACCAAATCCTGGCAATAGGGGTCCAAACCACATTAAATGGGATTCCACAAGAAAATATGGCCCTTGCCACTCTAGACTCAGCTTCTTCTCTCCCTTGATTGTTGAGCATTTTCAACAATCTGTCATCTTTACCTGCGGTTGCAGGCTTGGATATCTCGTCTTCTATCAAGGTTGCCCTCCTCTTCCTTGCTTCATGAACAATCCTTGGCTCATTGCTAGCACCCAAGCTAGGAGTATGCTTGCTAGTGCCACCCATACCAATTTTAGCTCTATGCTCCTTCAACCTTTGAGCATCATCATGCTCTCTCTTGAATGTAGTCGTCACCTCCGGATTTCTGATAAATGAACAACCTTCAACAGTTTGAACTCGTTCATGCAAAATGTGAGCCTTGACTCTTGTGTAAGAGCCATTGAAGGCCCTCTCATTCTTACATAAATCGCACCTCCATTCCCATGAACCCCCACCGCCACCCATTTGCTTGATCTTGGTAACATGCCTCCACAAAGGATAGTATTCTTGTTGCCTGCTTAGTTGAGGTGCTACAGGGGAAGAGGAAACGGCACTTTGAGAAGCCATGAATGCTGCAAAAACAGAAAAAAAAATCTGCCCATTGTTAGAGAAGGAATGTATGCTGAAAAAACAGTAAAAAAATCTGTCCACTGTTAGAGAAGGAATGTATGCTGCAGAAACACTAAAAACATAGAAAAAAATCAATGGAAATCTGCCATGAATGCTCACCAAATTCAGAAATTCACACACCCTCCTTCTTGCTGCCCACAACCTTCCTCTTGCTGGAAATGCACCAAAGCTTGCTCCCAATGCTCCAAACCACAACCGAAATGCTTGTTGTTGCACTATGAACCTCCTCTTTCTCAAGAATGTGTGAGGAATGAGTGAACTAAGTGCTTTCTTATAGGAAATATTGGATTGTTAGGCTTTCCAATTGTTTCTAGGTGTTTCCAAATTCATAATTCAAAAAAAAAAAAAAAAAAATACAATATTAAAGCACAAATTCCCTTCAAAAATTGATTTACAGCCTTTTAATTGAGTTAAAGGGGGCACGCAGCCTTCTTAAACAGTTGTACGGGCTCGCAAAAGTGAGATAACCCGCAGAAACGTCAGTCGTATGGTACAAAACGCCGTCGACTGTACCGTATGGCATTTCGTACTCGCAAAACGTCGTACGGTACCGTCGGCGGCGTTTCAGCTGGGTTTCGTACCCGTTTCGATGTGTTTCCGGTACCGGTACGGAGGGTAGGGTGACGTTTCCTGCAACATAGCCGCAGACCTGAAACTAATTACAGTCTGGTTTTCTGAGGTGGATCTGAGGCAAAATTTGTGATGGTCATTAAAGGAAGATCTGAGATTTTCTTAAGTCCCAGTTTCAGGCCTGTGTTTGAGTGTTGATTTAAGGTTTAAAGAACAAAACTCTCTGGCATATTAAGGCTATGTGTGAAGACTGTTAGGCCGCGTTTCCTGAGGCATTAAGGCCGAATATCTAACGTTGAAAGACTAATTTTTGAGGTAATTACAAACAGCCTTTAAGGCAAATCTGAAGTATATTCAAACAACATTCTTGAAGGCAAATTTGAAGTGTATTCAAACAGCCTTGAAGGTAAATCTGAAGTGTATTCAAACAACATTCTTGGAGGCAAATCTGAGGAGCATTCAAACAACATCCTGAGACAGATTTCTTGATCAGCTTTTATAAGTTCTTGAAGTTTGTTCCAGGCCTATACCGAGGCTTATTCTGAAGCAAACACAAGACCAGATCAAAGGCAGCGATGAAGATATAGTGACAGAAAATTGATGACGATTAAGAATGGATGTGCCATCCATTTGTCAAATTATCAAACATGAAAACCCTGTCCAAGAATAATGAGAGTATGAAGATAGTTTATGTGAGAGGTATGTTACAAATTGATCCTTGGGGTGACTTTTGAGTGTGTGCTCTAAAGTGCATCTTATTCAAATTCTAGTGGATATCGAGGAGACTAGACTTGCAGCTAGTGATGTGAAAGGTTTCAAGCCCTTGTCACTATGCGAGAAGAGAGGAAAGCAACTTTAGCCACCTCAAAAGAAATCAAGGAATGCAAGCAAGAACAACGAGGAGTTCTTCTCTATCTCAACTTTCTTAGGAGGACCGAAAGAAAGATTGAGCATGATTGTAGACTAAGGTAAGTTTGTGCCACTTTCCTTATTTGATCATTACTCTGTAGTAACTTGCATTTTATAATGAAGGGTATTATCCCTAGTGTGGGAGCCCTCATGACTTGGACCATTATTCCTGGTACGATAGTCTAATTTTTTGGTTGGTTGTTATCCTAGTATAGGAGGCCATTTTGGTTGTTATCCCTATGGGAGGCCATCTTGGTTATTATCCTAGTACAGGAGGCCATATTTTCTTATTTCATTATTGGAGGACCATGATCCCTGGTACGAGAGTCAATTTTTTCTTTGGTTGGTTATTATCCTAGTACAGGAGGCCATTTTGATTGTTATCCCTACAAGAGGTCATCTTGGTTATTATCCTAGTACGGGAGGCCAGCAAAGTACTGTAGAGGCAGTAGAGGACCTGAGAAGACATGGGATGTCTCCAAGTCAGCAACACCGGAAAAGGAAGATGTTTATCCTTCCGACTTCAAAGAGAGTCACTTGACTCAGAGGAAGTCAACCTATTTGAGAAGAAGGAAGAGACAATACCTTCTCCCCCTTCAACAGTTCAGAGGGAGACAGTTATTGATCCAATTGATCCTGTAGCTCCAGCTGATGATTCCCAGAGACATGGCAGTAGGCCGAGAGAGGCCTACATGGGCTCCTCGTGGTACATTCTGAGAGAGCAAGAGACCACAAAGATTTTCGAGCTATGTTTCAGCCATGAGCCACATCATTGATACTGAGCCTTCTTGTCATGGAAAGCAGCAGGCCAACAGGTTTGGCAAGATGCCATGACCGAAGAGTATCAATCCATCATGAAGAATGATATGTGGAATATTGTTCTGAGACCGGAAGGGAAGTCTGTGGTGACTTCCAAGTGGATCTATAAGATCAAACATGTAGTTGATGGAAGTGTCGAGAAGTACAAAGCGAAATTTGTGGCTAGAAGATTCTCTCAAGTGGAGGGAATAGATTATGAGGAGACATTTGCTCTTGTTGCCCAAATACACTTCATCTGTATGATTATTGATCTTGCAACATCCATGGGTTGGAGACTACATCAGATGGATGTAAAGACAACCTTTCTCAATGGTGAGATTGAGGAAGAAGTTTACATCGAGCAACCAGATGGAACGTGACACATGAGAAGGAGTCTCATGTATACAAGTTGAAGAAAGCCTTGTATGGACTAATGCAGGCACATCGTGCTTTGTATGAGATACTTTATGAGTTTGGGCTTCAACGAGAGTGTTGCTAATCCAAACCTATACTACATCACATTGTTGGTGACGAGTGTCTGATTTTGGTCATATATGTTGATGACTTATTCCTCAACAGTTCAGAAAGCCTTATTGTTGGATGCAAGCGTGCATTGGCTTCTGAATTTGAGATGAAAGACCTTCGAGTGATGCACTACTTCTTGGACTAGAAGTATGGCAGAGGACTGATGAGATTTTCCTGAGTCAAGGAAAATATACAGTCGAGATATTGAAGTGATTCGATATGACAGACTGCAAATCCATGCCTACACTGATGGTGATGAATTTGAAGAAGGTGAATGAGGCTTCTTCTGAGTCAGGCGAGATTGATCCACATCTTTACAGATAGCTGATTGGATCATTAATGTATCTGGTTAACACCAGACCTGATATATGAAATGCAGTGAGTGCACTCAGTCGTTTATGAGTCAACCGAGACAGACAAACTGATAGCAGGGAAGCATGTGTTGAGATATCTACGAGGCACAGTTAGTTATGGCCTGAGATATGCCTCCGGTGTAGACATGAGATTGCAGAGATATGCCGATGCAGATTGGACAGGGAGCGTTGTGGACCGGAAGAGTAGATCCGGTTGTTGTTTTACTTTGGGATCTGCTATGGTTTCCTGGTGCAGCGGGAAACAGACTTATGTGGCTTTGAGTACCGCAGAAGTAGAGTACATTGCATTATGTGTGGCAATCCACGAAGCAATGAGGCTTCACAAGCTCCTTGCAAACTTATTTGGTCATGAGATGGATTCCACTGTTATTCATTGTGATAACCAGCGCTGTGTGAAGCTCTCAAAGAATCCTATGTTTCACAATAAATCGAAACACATTGAGATCAAATACCATTATATCAGAGATATGGTGTAGAGGAAAACAATACACGTGTAGTACCTTTCTACACATGAACAGGTTGCAGATGTCTTCACCAAACCGCTTGCCAAGACAAAGTTCAAGTACTTCTGTGAGAGACTTGGCCTGGTGGAGAATGCCTCCCTAGCTGAGAGGGAATGTTGATGATTGCAACGTCGTGTGACATTCTCTAGGTCGTTCTCCTCTGGACTGAGTTCAGGCGATTTGTGAGAAAGCCCATGTGTTGGGTATGCCCATGTGATGGGTGTGCGTCAGAATCTACACTGAGTTGTGATGACGTGTGGTCTCTTGTCTACTCCTCTGGACTGAATTGAGATGACTTGAGATGGTCTCCTTCCTTAAACTCCTCTGGACTGAATTGAGTCGGCTTGAGATGGTCTCCTACCTTGTACTCCTATGGACTTAGTTGAGTCGGCTTGAGATGGCTCTCCAGATGGTACTCCTGTGGACTCAGTTGAGTGATCTGTTGAGAGTGACGTGCCTGTGGGTGAGCACAGGTGAACGTGTATCTAGTGGCTGAGCACTAGAGGATGTGTGAGATCCCTTGCTATATTGTCAAAGAGTGAGACTTTGGTAAAACCATAATTGTGTTATAAAGGGTACAAGTCGACCCCACCATGCAAAGATAATTAATATTGTCTAATTATTAATTATATTATTAAGTGGTACAGTTCGGCCCTATTGTGCCAAGTGTCTTGTCTATTCGTTGAGTTAAGTTTGTATAAATAAGAGATAGATCCACATTGTGGATCATATCTCACACTAACTCAACGCTTGGTCTGAAATTATGAGGACTGCAATTCGCACTTCTCTAGGGACTAGTTTTCTCAGTCATAGAAGCACCCTCTTGTGTGCTAGGGTTTGGTGGTGGATGGTGGATCTTCTCTTGGTAGTATAGCAAAGGATTGTTGGGTTTTTCCCTTGATTGAGAAGGGTTTTCCCAGGATATTTCTGGTGTCTTTTGTGCATAGTTATTCTTCTTGTGATCTTGGTTTACTGCAGCTAGTGTTATTGTAGCTGCATTATTTATGGTTGTAGCTTATGCTAAATGAAATAAACTACATGCATGAGCTAAGCATCAAAAAAAAAATTTAACAAAAACTAGGGCCAAGAGTGGAGACAAGCCTAGGTCAAAAGTATTCACAACCAAGAAGCATTATACTTTCAAACCCTAATGTGACCAAGGTTTTTATCTTAAGTGTTAGAGCTTTCCTTTACATTAGAGAAAGGAAATTTTCTACCTACTGAGGATCTGAAAATGAATGTTACATCCAGCTTAAAGTCAATTGAAGGTGAAGAGCTACTGGGGTCTGACATGTTGTTGTCCTTATACACACCTACAAGCGTGGAGAAGTCTCTAACCCGCTTGGTGTGTCCTTGGAGGCACAATGCCTAAGTCCAAACCCACTGTCACCTCAACTTGGACTTCTTCTGTCTAGGCTCACTCCTAGGGAAGCCAAGGGGGGTAGACCCTACTTACTATGTAAGTTGATTAATGTGATATAGGAGTTAATTTTAGTTATTAAGTTAGGGAGACCTAACCTTTATGACAAGCAGCAACGCAATGCAAAGCTTCAATGACAAGCAAAACCTTTCACCTACAAGTTGACTAAGACTAGTTCCTAAAGGTTGGGTAAATTGAGTCACTAAGATTATGCAAAATACAAAGATAACAAAGCTATGAATTAATTACAATGAATAAGGAATATAATTTACACTTTAAACGATTATGAAATGAAATACACAAATGAAATATCTTAAGAACAAATATACAATGGAACCAACAAATTAGACAATTGCACTACTATACAAAAGAACTAAAGATTAATTAGATCCAATATACAATGAACATGAGATATCCACAAATGAAACATGTGACTTGAAAGTAACTTGGAAATAATCTACCAATGAGAGCTAGTGTGCAACTTAGGAAGTAAGAAAGCTTGGAAGTAAATCACCCAAAGAGAGATAATGCACAACTCTAGAGATAGATAGACTTGAAGTAAATGCGCCCAACTTGAAAGCAAATGTACTTGGAAAGTAATGTTGCTAGTAAAGTAAATCACATGAAAAATAAATGCTTTGAAAGTGAAACTTACACAACTCAATAAAAATAACTGAAAATGAAAGCACCTAAGTTGTGAAAGTGTTATAGGTTGATTTTAGAAGAATTTTAAAGTCTCTCTTTAGTTAGGGGTATTAAGGTTTGAAGATGCAAGCCTAGACTATGTGTCTACCCCTAAACTCTTATCGCTTTGACCAAAAGGACTGTTGGGTGCTCAAGAAGGAGGACGAGCAAGGTCCTCCCCTAGCTCCACAGGTCAATCCAGAATGCTTGGGTACTCAAGCACGAAGGACACCTAGTGCCGTGAAGTCGTCCCCAACTTAGCACCCCATGTAGCCTCCACAAGTCACCCTTTTTGATGGTGAGAGTTGTATCAATTTGGGTGCCTAGTTAAACTAGATATGATTACTAACAACTTAAAAGTTACAGAATATGATTACTTCCCAGATTAAAAGATATTAACAAATTATACAAGAAATGCAAGCCTTACGATATTGCATGGGTGGCTAAGCCAAACCACTTTGCAATGTGTAAGCAAAATAAATCAATGCAAGTAAAAAGACTTGGAAAGTAAAGCAATTGCACTTAGCCACACAACCTTGCCTTAAGGACAAGTGGGGCAAAAGAATGAAAGCAAAAACAAAAAATTAATTTATCCTAGTCTTACAATTTTGCATGGATTGGCAAGGCCAAATCACTTTACAAAGTGTAGGCAAATTAATTATTAACAAAACAGAAAATTATTTTTAGAGGAGAAGGCAAGCCCAAGAGACTCTCTTGGGTTGCTTACAATGCTGGAAAGAATTGAAAGAAGAAGGGGGTTTTGAAACCCCATCTTGGGAGGCTCTTTTGGAGTGTTTTAAGCCCCAAAATGTGCAACACCTCCCCTTGTTCTAGCAAGAACCTGCAAAAATCAACAAGCTAATGCTCGCTGGAAATGCTGCAAAAATACTTGAGAATATTCAGAAATTTATGTTAGGACAAAACAGAAATTTATAGGTAAAAATCTGAACAGTAAATGTATATTTTTATGTTATTTTCATAACACAAAATGTCTCAAATCAATAGAGAAAAATGAAGGAAAAGAACAAAAAAAATTGGAGGCTTATGTTGGCCCAACAAGTAAATTTCCAGATCTGAAATTTACTTGTTTGAGCACCTTGGTGACATGCAAATGGTGTCAAACTTGCTACAAATCCAATCAAGAGGTGAATAGATCCAATAAACAAGTAAAATACTTTACTAGTTCTATTAAAACTACCTCACTAAAACAAATAGAAATACTTCTACTTATTCTACCAAGCAAAATACTTTGCTATGGATCTCTTAATCTAGCCAAGTAAACAAGCAAAAACAATAGAAACAAAGCAATATCACCTCAATAATATTTTGTGTAACATCAAGAAGACTCCCAATGCCAAGATGGTGTTCCTCCAAAGCTTCTTTTATTCATAAAAAAATCTGCATGCAAATACTTGCAGCAAAACTAGAAGAAATGGGAAAGAGAGAGAGAGAGAGGAGTGGGAGAGATTTGAGCATAGTGGTGTTGCTCTGAGAAAAGATATGAAATGAGGGGGGGAGGCTTTGTTTTATACCTGGGAGGCAAGAGAGACCCCGCTTGGATGAGCTCCAAGTGTCATTTGCCAAGAGTGAGTGAGCATCTCAAGGAGGGGCGCACTTTTAGGGTTTTGGTATAGCTACGGTTTGAGGGTTGAGTGTGGAGAGGGAGGAATCACCTTTAGACTCACCCAATCACTTAGTTAGAGCCTTAGGAGGGCGCACTTAGGGATTAGCTTAGGTTTTTGCTTTAATTTCATATTTTGGCTAAGTCAACCACCAAGGGGGGCACACTTTTCTTAGGGAGATGGTCAATTTAAGTTGTGGCAAGGCAAGGGGGGTTTAGCTAAGTTAGAAAATCATTTTTCTAACCTAGGAAAAGGTTTAGGAAACCTTTCCCACTCTCTCTCAAGTCTTATTTCCTTTTTTACAATTTTGACATTTTTACTTAGCCAAATTAAAGCAATTAATTGTTGACTCTAGACTGACTTGGACTCCTCATGGACAATGACCTTGCAAAACTTGCCCAATTGAGCTGAAACTTGGTCCAAGGGTGTAGGGGTCTCGTGCCATTTCTTTTGAGTACCCATACCCCTATCAAAATCCCCTGGGACCAAATTTTTACATCAAATTTAATTAAAATTACCATTAAATGGGTCATTTTAATAAATTAAAAAAAAAAACTATTAAAACTCGACGGAATTCCACAAGACTCTAGAAGATGTCTAGCATGGTTATTTACAATATTCCTAGACCCTAGTCACCCATTGGGCTCGATCATTAGAACGCTTTTCACCACTTTGGAGGATTATTGTGAGTGAAAAACTCAAGGGTAATTAAAAATTACCCAAGGATAAAAAACACTCGATGAAAGGACTTCCCTAATGATAAAGTCCTAGGAAACTAACTAAAATATGACTCATGCTGACTCATTACATTATTATCCCACGCATGGGAGCGGACATTCCGATTACAAAAAGACGTGTCGGGGGCAAAATTGCCTTGTAGAACCAAAAAGTCTTCAACTTTGTTGCACCATCGGGTACATAGCTTCATGGTACATAGAGTTGACCCCTAGTCGAAATAGGTGGTCAACATGACCCAAAGTTTGATTGATCCGTAAACTGTCATGGATATTCCATTGGAACGGTTCATCACAACAGATCTTACAAGTTTTTCAAACTACTTTGTTCTACAGTTTTTTACTTAAGATTCAAATTTAATATCAATAGCTTAGTGCACAAAATACTGAAATAAGTTGAGACTGAAAATAAAGAAAAGCTAAAACAAATACCACACCATCCACACAATGAACATAACATGTAACTTGGGATACCCAATATGGGAAAACCTAGCCAAAAGGTGAGGACTATGCCTTGCTCTTTTCTTCTCAGCTATGAAATGCAAATGCAAAGAAAGGTCAACTCATTATGGAGTTACAATTGGCACTGTTGCCCCCTAATTTGACTTGATAAAACCTTGATCACACTTGGGAAACTAATACATTTCTAGAGTCGCTCTTCCAGTGGCACATTCAAGTTCACAACTGATGTGAAGTATTCTTGCTTGGTCGACCAAGTCTCAAATTCCATGATATCCTCCAACCTTTGCTACATAATGTCTTGGGCTTACAATGGGCTTGCCAACCATCTTCAGCTTTGATCATTCAATGGTGCTACAACTAACCACATTCATGCCTCAAATTGATGCATATGCAGTCAATGCTCTACACTTCCATGACTTGGTACTATGGTTCAGTTGCATCATTTCAATTTACTTCACTGTGGTTTTCAGGTATGGTTTGCTCCTTAGACATGGTGTGATAGATTTAAATTAGTCATAATTGTGGTGAACACTAAGTGGAATCTAAAAACACTTTGTAACAGTCACAAATTTTATCTCTTGCCTCGTCGTACCATGGTGGAACATAGATTCTCCAGATAAGCGTGTCATCCCTTAGGCCAAGTTGTACCATTGGGAGTCAGGTTAATGTAGCGTGCCACAAATCCCAAACCATACTTAACACCTTTTCCATCCTTCCCATTTTCATTTCATTCCATTCCTCGTACTTCTCGTTCATAATTGACTTGTGTATACTGCACCAATATCTAACTATGTGGTCAATACATGAAGTCCCCTTTTCCCCTTTCCATTTCAACCACCTTAACACATGTTCCAACTTGGTAACCTAGGAAATACACCATGATCTTAGCGTTTGACCCTTGTGATAAGGCCTAAAGGTTGTCCTACCAAGCTAAAGCTTAGGCAAGTTGTAAAATTAGCCAATGTTACTTTGTTGCTAGAAGATATCACTTATGCTAACCACTAATTGACTTATGGATAAGCTTGACTCATCACTATGAAAGGACGTCATCTAATGGACATTTTGACAAATGTGACAAGCTAGGATCATCTTTCGATTCAAACCATAATTTCCCTGGGCCATTCGATTGATTCACCACCTTCATCTTTGTTTAAACTAAATGTGTCCCATCTAAAGTCAAAGGATTTTTGAGCCCTTGTCCAGCAAGTCTAGAATCTGTCCCCTAGAATGGTTAGGGATTGAGGATGGATTCTTTGGTGGGAAGTTGTTGTGTGTTGTACAGTTAAGCTTATGAGAGGATGGGGTAGGAAGATCGCTCGAAAGCGAAGAAAGGAGTTGAGGATGGCCCATCAATGGTTTGAGGAAGTTCACATCTTTCTTGAAGAGGATCTACATAATGTGACTTCTCAAGATGATGTTGCAAAGTTAGAGATGGTTGTTCAGAGGTGAGGAGTATATAACCAAGGGTGCTTGGATTTGGTCCCAACTTCAGTAGCTTCAAGAGGGAGATGAAGGCTCCAATTTCTAATTTGACTTCCTCAAGAGGAAGGTGGTTGCAAAAAGGTGCGACATCTACGTTGAGCTAATGGTACTCTTGCAAAGGAATCTGTTGAGGTCCGAGGTATGTTTAGCACTCATTTTCAAAATATTTTTGCTACTTACATGCTAACAAATGGGGTGGTGGCAACTAGAGATTCTTGTTGCAGAGCGGCCCCCCACAATGCTTTTAGTGGTGATCAAGACAGGTTAGATAGAGAATTTTCAGAAGAGGAGCTTATTTGCAACATTGATTTCCGAACTTAGATGGTCTCCCTTGTAAGTTCTACAAGGCTATGTAGGATTTTATTGGGGATGATCTTTGTTGTTTGGTCATTGAGGTATTTGCTTTTGGTCACCTCTCTAAGTTTCTCAATCATGGGTTGAGTTAAGCTTATTCCAAAGAATGTAGTTAGGGACTCCATCGTGTGGTGATTGCTTATCACTTGACTCACCACTACCTATGAGATCATGGCTAAGGTTTTAGCTCCAAGGATCAGTTCAGTTGCTCGGTATGTGGTGCGTCAGGAGCAAACAAAGTTTGTGCAGGGTAGATTCATTATGGATATAGTGGTTTCTGCTTTGGAAGCTATGGAGTGGGCCTGGGGAACTAGCTAGCAATCCCTCATCCTAAAGATTGATTTTGATAAGGCTTATGATTGAGATGATTGATCCTTTATTTCAAAGATGCTTACATGCTTGGGTTTTGGATCTCATTGTGTTGCTATGGTGACTACCCTCTTCACCGATGCTTCAGTGTTTGTTTCCATTAATAATGCCCTATCCCCAAGGATTCTCTTGCATCGTTACATTTGCCAAGGTTGTCTGTTAGATCCCTATTTGTATGTTTTGATTACTGATGCTTTGGCTTACTTGTTGGAGGCTACTCATATTGCAAGGTAGGTCCATGGTATCCTTTTTCCAGATGGCTCAGAGATGGTTAATAACCATTTAGCAAATGATTCTCTCCTTTCATTGAGGATGAAGCTTATCCAGACACTTTTTGCTCTGCCTCTAGTGCTATGGTTAGTGCTCACGAGACTGATTTTTGGTTAGTTGGATTAGATTCTCCTCCGTGTTAGATCCCTTCTGCTTGGACTTATCTTTGTCCTGGGGCCAATGTTGATGTATTAGCGTCAAACGTGTACTTCCAAATAGTCTAAGTGTCTAGCATGTGGAAGTTGTCCTTGTAACCTCTCAGAAAACCTTAGGAAGTTCACTTTATGTGTTAATTATTAAAGTGAATGATCTTTTAATTAATTAAGTTAAATGCCTAAGTTTGATGGCATTAGTAACTTAAGTGGGAGTTGATTAAGTCCTAGCCGTTAAATCTAAAGTGAACGTGAGATTAGATCTCAATCGTTGATCACTTTAGAGGAGATCTAGGGTTTTGGATTTAGGGTTAACTCAATGTAATAAAAGGCAACCTAGGTGAGAGGATGAGACACACACTAAGAGAAAGTGAGGAGATCTCATTGAGTGGGTGAAGAGAGTTCATCCAAGTGTGAGTGGGCAGGGCTCAGGAAAGGTGCAAAGGGGCAGCAAGGGAGATAGGAGTCAAGTGGGCTAGGCTATCGCTGTATTTTAATCCTCTGAAGGGCCATTATCCCAAGAAGAGAGCCCAAGATTAATAATATCTTGTGCAATGTGTGATTGGTTTTTGTTCTTATGCTTTCACTGAATTTTCATTGATAACCTAGCTGAGCTAATAATTAATAAAGCGATTTTATTCGGATTATTAGTCATGTGTTGGGTTTGCAGGAAACTCAACATGGTATCAAAGTCGAGTCTCTTACGAGAAGCCAGATTTGGACAGAGACAAGATTCTGCAGCGAGAAAATTCAGGTCTACAGGAAATTCTAAATTTACAGGCTTAGTTGCAGGATTTAATTACGCCGAAAGGCGTACACCTATTGACAATGGGCACAATTAATGATCTTTTAACCTTATTTAACCTTAAACCCTAATCTGATGGCTATGCATTGAAGATGCTGGCATATTCTTAGTCGTCCTCCAAAATCAATGGATCAGATTTATTATTCATAACTTTCTTGCATTTATCAAGGCATCCGTTAACATGTTTACTTTTTAACATTTACCTAATCACATTAAAAAATTACTATAAGGATATGTAATTGCCACGTTCCATTTATCAACCTAATGCAACCAAACGTTTCATATTACCACAGACAAATTACCACAGACGTTTTATATTGGGGGCACGCGTTTTGGGGACACACGTTCTCAGCCGATACCTTTCGGTGTTCTCAGCCGCGAGTTAGCGGCTGTGCTAGTAATAAAAAAAGGGGTTGTTGTACAGGTTGTACCTACAAATCAGTACGATCTGTACGTCATACGGTCGTAGACAAACTGGGTGGAGTTTGCAGCTGAAGTGGCAGCGGTGGCCAAGTAGTGGCAGACGACAATCGGTCGTGAGGAGAAGAATCATGTGCTGCTGAGAGAGCAGCCGCACAAATCTGCTGAGGTAATAAACCAGGCCATTGTACGATGTGAGATCGAGCGACACGGGTTGTGGGTTGAAGGAGCGGACGGGGAGTTGTGTGAGAGACTAGTCGCCAAATAGATAGCAGCCAAGAAATTTGTCGCAAAGAACAGAGATAGTGTGGGTGTTGGAGTGGATTGAGGCCACGTACGACCACATCTGAAAGAGTAGCTCCCGAAGTTTGCAACAGCTGACAGATCACGTGGAGGAGAACGCGGCTAATGAGAGAGCAGCCACCAGGTGATTGGGCGACAGCTGGGCAAAGGAAAGAAGAGTGGTGTTGTGTGGGTATTGGAGGCTCGCATGCAGAGCAAGTTGTTGCTAGAAGGACAAAATTCATCTACATGGAGACTTGTGTGGGAGGGTCGTCGAAGATTGGGTTGGGCTGTTGTAGAGGAGCTACCACACACAAATCGTATGGGTTGAGTAGGTGACAACCACGCAGGTAGCCGTCGATATTTGCATAACCACCAACAAAGGGGTTGAGTAAAATCAGTCACCAGCCAAGATGTAAAACTGCAGAGAGAGACTTGCAGATCAACAAAGGGCCTAGTTAGCGTCGGGTAGCCCAACAGGGTATCCAGGCAGCCCCTAGAGGTTTGAGCAACCCTCGAGCAATGAGCAGGTGCCTGGGGCAACGGGCAGGTGCCATAAGTAATGGGAAAGTGCCCTGGACAATGGGTACAAGCCGAAATAGTCGTGTAGCGCCCAGAAAGACTCGGGCAACAGCAGGAGGTTGCGGGAAGCCCCAGGCACCTCGGGCAAGGGTCCGTGCAACAGGCAGCAGGTCTGGGCAGCGGGCAACGGGACTAGATAGCACGTCCGTGATGTCAAATTTTGAGTTTATCAGCATGTTACTGAGATGGCAACTTTAGGCTTGTTGTTTGAAGACAAGTTGGACGGGGTGTCCAACTACAGTCCTTGGAAGGAGAGGATAATGTTGATGTTGATGCTGATGGAGAACGATATTTGATAGTTTTCCAACTCCATCGTGGCTCCACTAGCTTATCCAAAAGACCTGATCGCTTATAATCTAAAGGACATGAAAGCCGGGAGGATAATACTATACGAAGTGAAGGATCACTTGATCCCTCATTTATTGGGAAAGAACTTAGCCATGGACATGTGGGAGGCTCTGAAGAGCTTGTTTCGGAGCAAGAACGAGAATCGCAAGATGGAACTGAGAGAGAAGCTTAGGGACACGAAGATGACAGTATCATATACAGTGACGACTTATCTCACCCAGATCCGACAAGTTCGAGATGAATTGGCAGCGATCGAGGAAACAATGGATGATTGAGAGTTGGTGAGGACGGCACTCAAAGGCTTCACGAAGGCGTGGACATCATTCATCAAAGGAGTCATGGCACGTGAGAAGCTCTGTGATTGGTTAAGGTTGTGGGATGACTTCGTTCAAAAGGAACTTTGGGATGAAGAGCCGAATGGAGGGAAGCACAAGGTTGATGATGAGAATGTAGCTCTTGCCAGCCAGGTAAAGAAGAGAAAAAAGATTGTCAACGGGGACGCCAAGAAGAAGAAGGAGATGAGCAAAGTCAAGTGCTTTGCATGTCACAAGTATGGGCACTATGCAGGTCAATGTTTGAACAAGAAGAAGGGGGGAAACGAAACGCAATCAGAGGTAGTTGCATCAGCAAAGGCTCTGTTGTCGCCTTATACACACCTAGGAGACGTGGAAGAAATCTTCAATCCACTCGGTGTGTCCTTGGGGGCAAGTGAGAGTTAAGGTGCTGTCACCTAATCCTCAACTCCTCCGTCTAGGCCAACTCCTAGCGAAGCCAAGGGGGGTAGTCCCTAACAAAAATACTAAGGCTTGAACTAAGCTAAGTACAAGAAATAAAATCTAGAAGTTTATTATTCATTCAACAATCAACCATAAATTGAAATACACATAAACCAATTATTCATCCACGATATAACATCAAGCATATACTTGCATAAAAGGATACTCGGGTACGTTTGTTAGATGCAAGTAATATTAAAGTTGCTTCAAATAGATATCAAATGTAAAATGAAGCCTGTGGCTTTGCTGAATGTAAAATTTGAGACCAGTGCCTTAAAGTGAATTGTGGGCAACGTAGTACGTGTGTCTTATTAGGATAAATTGATATTTAGTTAATGAAATGGTTTGGGCCTCCTTATGTATCATTCACCAATCTAAAACTTGTCAACCGGGTGTGTCGCAGATCCAACAAGGCGAATTGCCAAGTGATTTGACACACGACACCCAAGGTAGAGGTCTTAGACAAATGATACCACTTAGAGATTGTCCTAATTAATCTATCAACCACTGACCAGCCCAGCGTGTATGAAACTTCCAGCAGATCGAGACTAGCTCGCAACTGGAAGAGTCAGGAACCGCACTGAGAGCTGAGGGGAATTTGTTTATTTTAAACAAGTAAATAACTGAAATCGAAATGTTATGTTAATTACTAATCCACACTGACCAGGCCTCTTTCGAGGAGCTGAGGGGATGGTTTATTTGCCAACTTGAAATTGCAAGAAGTAAAGCTAATCTAGCAATTAAATGTTACTTTCCAAAATGAAATCTAATCTATGTGAAAATTGCAGTGCTTTGTGATGAATTGAAAGATTACTTTAGCTTATCTTTAGTTATGAAAGTTGAATCTAAGCTAAAATTGCAAATTGAAACAAACACCAAAAACATTGTTCCCCCAGGGGGGATGAAGAGTGAGAACTTGTAGCCCCAATGAATCTCTGCAAACAAAATCACAAGAATCTCTGTTGTAGATCGAAAATGACTCTGCACTCTTATATTAAACATGAAAGAAAAAGATTACAGTCCCAGGAGTACCCCTCCACCCCCCCTCCTGTCCTTTTACAAATATGTCTCATCTATGTATTGAAGTCGAAATCCTCTCTAATCTAAAAGATAACAACAGTTACAACTAATTCTTGAAACTTTTTGCCATAGAAAATGGGCCAAACTGCTGAAAACTAGGGCTGCGGTTATAGCTCTGCATCTCTCAAATCGCGACAGTTGTATATAAACTGAAAGAGGCTTTTGTGCATCTGTTTATTCTGAGCAAAAACCTCTCTCAGTTCCCTAAGACCCCTTTCCATTTTCCCCAAATCTGCATTTAACAAACATGTGTCAAAACAGGAAAATATGAAATCCGAAAATTAGGGCTCGGAGATGGATTCGATTCTCCCAATCTGTGACACCTGTAGGAAAACTGAAAGAGGCTAATGATCTCTGATGTGTTAGGCACAAAATCCTCCAACCATTTCTCAAAATGATACTCCAGTCACTCAGAATCTTCATTTGAAAATGATGACTCAACACAGTAAAAAACGCCACATTTCTGAAAACAAACCTCATCTTGTGGGGGATTTTTGACTGCCTTACCAAGCTCAAAATGAAATTCTGAAGACACCACTGGACAGCTTAGGATTTGTAGATGTCGATTGACTATTCGAACACGAAAAACGACCTCTCCACGGCTGAGAAAATTGCGTTTTTCTAAAGCAGTTTTGCATATGACTGGAGTCTCGATTGCGAGTTTTCGAGATTCGGGGAAACGAAGCAGTGGTTATTAAAATCTCCACGTCGGCCAAATCCCCAATGGCCAAATCCCCGAAATAGATTTCGGCTTTTACATTGCACTCTTTCAGGCCTTCGGGTTTCGGGTATCATGTCCTCAAGAGTTATGACATGCAAGAAATCCTGAATAGCGAAATCGTGATGGGATTAATTAGACGATAATCATTTGTTTTAATCTCTTACTTAATCACGATTAGCAATTAATCTTTAACCTTTCGTGGATTTAAGTGTCGGGACTTCGATAATACTTGAAGCAAGAAATCTCGAATAGCAAAATTACGATGAGATTTATTAACGTTCATCTTTCTTAATCTTTATTTGACTCGGCTTATCCTTTAATACTTTAGTGAATTCGGGGATCGGGGTTGTAGTTATTAAAATATCTATGTCGGCCAAATTTCCCGACGGCTAAAAACCCGGACTCGTGAGCCTTTTCTTCATGTGGCTTAATGCTCGGTGTATGCGGTCGTTCCACTGCCAATGCTTCCATTCATTCTCCTTGTGACTCAATGCTCGAACATATGGTACATGTCTTTGATTCTCACGTGAACCCTGTCTTTGGATTTTTCGTGAGTTGGCTTGTGACTGTTATGCTTTTGTGGCATTTGGGGTTGATTTCGGCGTTATTTGACTGAAGATGACAGGTAGAGAACATTCAGTGATGCGTGTGACAGACAAATGGTCGTTTTCTCATATCTACACTTTCGGTAGTTAAACACTATAAATTTTTTCTCTCCTAAGTTACCGAAAGCCAAAATTTCAATATTGTTACAATAGGTACTTCCAAATAGCCTCGGTGTCTAAAATGTGGAAGTCGTCCTTGTAGCCTCTCAAAAAACCTTAGGAAGTTCACTTTATGTGTTAATTATTAAAGTGAACAATCCTTTAATTAGTTAAGTTAAATACCTAAGTTTGGTGGCATTAGTAACTTAAGTGAGAGTTGATTAAGTCCTAGTCATTAGATCTAAAGTGAACGTGAGATTAGATCTCAACCGTTGATCACTTTAGAAGAGATCTAGGGTTTTGGATTTAGGGTTAACTCAATGTAATAAAAGGCAGCGTAGGTGAGAGGATGAAACACACACTTAGATAAAGTGAGAAGATCTCATTGAGTGGGTGAAGAGAGTTCATCCAAGTGTGAGTGGACAAGGCTGAGGAAAGGTGCAAAGGGGCAACGAGGGAGATAGCAACCAAGTGGGCTAGGTTATAGCTACATTGTAATCCTCTGAAGGGTCGTTATCCTAGGAAGGGAGCCCAAGATTAATAAAAGAAGATATGGTTTTCCCGCAAGGGTTTTTCCAATGGTGTTTACTAGAATATCTTGTGCAATGTGTGATTGGTTTCTGTTTTTATGCTTCCGCTGAATTTTCGTTGATAACCTAATTGTGCTAATAATTAATAAAGCGATTTTATTCGGATTATTAGTTGTGTGTTGGGTTTGCAAGAAAATCAACATTGTATCAAAGTCGAGTCTCTAACGAGAAGCCAAATTTGCACAGAGACGGGATTCTATAGTGAGAAAATTCAGGTCTGCGGAAAATTCTAAATTTGCAGGTTTATGCTAATAACTAATAAAGCAACTTTATTCAGAATATTAGTCGTGAGTTGGGTTTGTAGGAAAATCAACAGCCAATGCTTAATATTTGGCAGTGCCATTTGGAGTTGGTTTGTCTCCAATTTCTATGTGGGAGTGATGTTTGCAAAGGCTTCAAAGCAAGTTGCACTTTGGGCATCACAAGGATCACCCTTTTATGGGGAAATTAACCATTTTGGTTGGATTTTGTAGGCCTCTCATATACACTATGTCCTTGTTGGTTCCCCGATAGAGCCCAATTACAACTTCTTGAGCAAATTCTAAAGGCGTATCTCTTGTTGAAGTATGGTGGGGAGTGAGGTCTTCCTTTGGTTCCTTGGGATGTGTGCACCATGCCCAAGGAAGAGAGGGGACTTGGTTTGATTTATGTGGCCAAGCAAGGTGGTTTAGTGTCTTGAAAGTTCAACACCTTGGCAGGCTTAGTTCCGACATCAAGTGAACAATGCATAGCGTATAGGTCAAGTTCGAGGGGCTTTCGGGCTATGTGACATCATCTCTTCTCGCTTCTTTTAGGTGTTTGGATCTCTCATCTTCAAGAACATTTCAATAGCACGAAAATCAATTACAAGATTGGTTCCCAATGGGAGGGCAGTTGAGCAAGTTGGACTTGGCTCGTCGCCCCATTTGGAATTGGCAGGCATAAGGCTCTTATATTAATGAGTTGCCTCAATTAAAAGGACATCTTTTTCTAAGGTGAGTTAAAAGGACATCTTTTTCTAAGGTGATTTGTGGGATTCTAAAACTAGTTCTTGGAAGGATTGGTGTGCTCTTGCTCAAGAGTAAGTTCTTGTCCCTAACGGCTTTCTTTTATGGAGTAGTGTAGGCTTATTCTAGAGTCTGAGTTATATTTAAAATGAGCATTGAAATGCTCGACACATTCTGGAAGGATTGGGGTTAATGCTTTGGTCGTCCTCTTTGGCAATATGATCCTTGCATATTGTATTCCATGCTTCATCAACAACACTCGTTATCCCCAGTTCTTAATGGATGTTATAGTTCTATCGATTCAAAGGACAGTTGGATTCAAAGATGTCACAGTGTGTGGTCAATGCAGCATTCATATAAGTTCAAAGTTTTTGCATGATTGGTTATTTATCAGGGGCTTCCATACAAGGCTAATTGGCCAAGAGTGGACTCGTAGATGACCATTGTCATGTATGCCACAAGCTGAAGACAATGAAGCATATCTTTTGGGAGTGTGTGTTTTCCAAACAATATTTATCATCCCTTTAGGATCAATTTTTAGTGTTGCTCTAAGGTAGGCTTCCCTAGCGCTCTATAGTGTTTGGAGATTATCTTCCCAGGTTCATCCTACTTTCTCAAGGATATGGCATTGCTTGAGAATTTCTACTCTATTTGTCCTTTGGAAACTCAGGTGCAAGGTTGTTTTTTATCATGAGGTCAGCTCTCTATCTTCGTTTTGTTCTATCTAGAAGGATGAGGTACACCATCAGCTCTTAGGTGTAAGGAGACAGCGTCTTAGATAAAAGGACAAAAGGTTAGAACCAAAATTTCCAAATGAGTAGAACGTATTCCTGTATCTGATATATAATTTGAATGCGGGAATTTATCCTCCAAGAAGCGAAATATTGAATGGATTGGTTTCATAATGTTGAGTATAGGGTTTAGTAACCTGACCAACTATCTCGCCATTAGGTAAAAAAAAATTGGACCAAGCACAAATCTGTTCAAGAGAAGCTAATCCAATTCGAAGTCGTTGATGTTTATTCTAATCAATCATAAAAGATCTCAATTCATTATGATCAAACTTCCTCCCTATCTATCTGAAAGTCTTTCTCAAATATGATAGCATGATTTGATTCTAGAGGCTAAACTTTAAAGATCATAATTCTCGAATGAGCAACCGAAAAGATTCTAAGGGTGCTCTACTAACCAAAGATGCTTAATCTTTGGATCATTCAGCATACTCTAATTTTATTCTTGCTTTAGTTAGTTGCATTACAAAAGAGGTTATGAAGTTCATTATATATAGTATATACCCTTCCACTTTTTGTACAGCTTTTTGTAAATATTTTTATGTAAATATAAGATGTGTTACCCACTCTCACCTAGGGGTAACTAAAGGAGATCATATCTCATGGTCCACATTGCAAACAGTGATCCCGATGATGATGATCACCATTCTCCACAGACAGTAGCCCCTCAAATGCCTCATCCCTCATCATTGTTCAACTCATTCACTTGATTAGCATGGTTTATCCAATGATGGTAGTCCAACACACATGAGGTACACTAGTCATTGTTTCATATAAAGTGTTACATTTAATGCATTGGGCATTTAGGTGAGGATCGTGGGTTGAACTCAGATAATGGATCATGATTGCTTGGAAGTTATGCTTTTTGCCTTGTTTCACCTTGGAAGCCATCATATGTGTCCTAGTCCAGTGTTGTCACTCTCGGGGAACAAGGTACTACTAGGAGGCCTTGATAAGGGTAATGTACCATTTCCTTTCCATAACACATTCCATCTATTTTCCTTCCATTGTCCCATATTTTGAAAATGGTTGTTACATGTACACCAAAAAGGTCCATGCCTTCATCCTCCTATGAGAAAGGAGAGAATGCCCGAGGTTGATGTAGTTGGTAAAAAGAATAAAAAATAAACATGTTATAAAAAGAAGGAGTAATGGGATGACAAATGACAAATCAAAAGCCAAAGTCAACTTGAGCTCTACCCCCTCGCTATGAAGCGATCACCTCTAGTCCTAATGCACTGAATGCATATCAAATTAAAAGGACTTAATCCCAGTAAAAATAAACACGTGAACCTGAAAAGGGAACTTGCAAAGCAATAAATGAATATCAAAAGGCAAGAAGGGGTTTGGAATACACATAGTGCCCAGGAAAGGGTAACTCAAGCACCAAGCGCTTCCTTTACAAAGGTGCTCATGGAGATGAACCCACATGTGGCCTTGCATGTCAATGACACCATGACCATGAAGTCATTCCCATACCATCTCATTCACTTATACTTACACTTTGAAGGGTTTCTCGGGAACTACTCCTCTACTTGGGTAACTGGCACACCTAATAAGATCTTGTGATGGCCCTCCCATACCTAAACTTGGAAAATTGCATAAAATCTTGAGCTAGTGTGAAGTTTGAAGAAGATACCTAATGTGAATTGCTTACGTGGCTCTGTATTAGATTGTGACTTACTTTGTATGATTCTAATGACTCTTGTATCCTGTAATGGTTGGTCTTACTTGATTTTGTGTGATGCACCCTTGACATGGTCCTTTGGAGGACATTTTCATGCTTGTACTCAGAACATTATGCACCATACAGAGGACGTTGGGTCGTTGATGCTCAGCATTGGGTTCCTTAATGAATTGGCCCACCTTGGGACACCGTCCCACACCTCCTAGACCTTGGACGTTGGACGGATGAGCTTGGGCATTGTAGATATAGCCAATTGTGCCATCCATAGGGCAAGAAGCCCCATAGCTTGGATGTTGCACCCCCTAAGGACATTAGGGTTTTGATGGATGCCATTACACTTGTTGAGGATGGTACACTCCTTTGGAAGTATCATGGAGCCTTTTCCCCTCGGGACGTTGGCATTATCACATAGGACGTTGTGGACCTAGAGGATGACATCATGATTGGAGTGGTATGACCTTGCTCTGAGCCGACCTAGCATGAGGGTGATGAGTTATGACCTGGCACTGAGCCGACCTTGCACTTAGAATCATTCTCTTGTCTTCTTTACTTCTTTTCACCATGGGGAACGTGTGCGCACTTCTTGGAGATTGATCTAGTGGATGCTTTACAACTATTTTGTGGATGATTACATGTTAGGGTTTCTTTCATGCTCAACGACTTGACTGGTAAGTGTTCTTTTCAAGTATTTGGTGGTTTCTTCTTGGTGTATTATGTAAATGCTTTATCAAAGTGGTGATAATTTGCATATTATCTCGTTTTCCTTGGATAAACTTTATTTTGAAACCCTAGGAAGGCTTTCAAGTGAGCTCCCTTCCCTTGTTATTATTCATTTAAAGCTTGTTGAAGCACATAAGGGTATTTTTAGGGCTTGTGAGTGGACTTTCCTAATCTTATCCTTACAAGGCAAAATCCTAGAGCTTGTGAGTGGACTTTCCTAATCTTATCCTTACAAGGCAAAATCCTAGAGCTTGTGAGTGGACTCCTCTAGGGTTTCACCTAAAATACATCTTGATCTTTGCTTCAAAGCCTTAAGAAAACATAGGATGACTTCTTAGGGCTTGTGAGTGTACTCCCCTAGGGTTTGATTCTTAGGTTTTCTTTTGCCTTTGATCTCCATAGAAGTTGCCTTTCTTGACTCCATATGCCCAAGGAAGCTAGATGACACTACTTTATTCTTTGCAAAGTAACCTTTAGAACCCTGACTCTCTTTCTCTCCTTGACATGTTATGGTAGAATTAGCTTAAATTGCATTGCATCTTTATTTCTTAGTCATTGATAGCCTAACATCCAAGGTTTGGTTGCATTTCTCACTTAGAATCATTCCTTACATCATTTATTGCATAGTGATTGTAGTTTTCAGCCATTGGGGCTTGATGTCTTGCATGATTTTAAGTAGTTTCATGCCATTTTACATATAAGCGAGCATTGTTTACTTAATGTGTTAGTTTACGCTTGCATTTCATCCATCTTTTATTGCTTTCTTACTAGTTTTAGGACTGTTTTACTTCTGCTGTCATAAACTTGTTAAGTTGCTGAAGTAATTATCTTTTATGCAAGTTTTATTACAGCCATTCCTTTTTCTTTGATAACTAGTGTTTCGGGGCATTTACTTGATTCATTTGTTATGGTAGATATCTTTTATTGTCTTAGAAACACCC
The DNA here is from genome assembly GCA_009831015.1 of Picea engelmannii. NCBI lineage: Eukaryota > Viridiplantae > Streptophyta > Pinopsida > Pinales > Pinaceae > Picea > Picea engelmannii. The sequence goes on from ML777023.1 coordinate 524,196, forward strand.
CTCACACACAAGCCTTGAAATTGCCTTGTTTCAACCACCTTGCCTTCACCTTGACCTAGTTGGTGGTGTAATAGAGTAACCAAGATAAGGGGCTTTATACTTGCTTTGACTTGCTATAGGATCCTTTGAGATTGGCTAGAGAAGCCTCCCTTGCGTTGGATTGCAATCCTTCATTAAAACAAGGGAAGTAACTACTTAGGTGACGGGCAATTACTTCCATAGGTTACACTTATCCTGCATCTTGTGAGGGATTTGCACAAGTGCCAGATAGGGTGGTAGGAAGATGTATTTTCAAAAAAATATATATTATTCATGTCCACTTATGACCAAAAAAAGTAGGTCGACAGGACTCAAAATTACCATCAGTAGTGAAAAATGTAGGAGTGCCAGAGCGACACCTAGTGAGAAATAATATACCACAGAATTTTCAGTTAAATAATTGTTAACTTCTCTATTTTGTATAAATTTCAAATTGGCCTAATCAATCTGTATTTATCATGTTTGCTAAGAAACCAGATTTCGGGTTCAATGTAACAAATGTATCATGCCTAGAGTGTGACTATGGTTATAAAATAGTTACAGACGCAGCAAAATCTACCTAAATGTACAACTCACAAGACATTCAATCATCCTACATAACCAACCTACCCGCAGAGATCATAAAGCTCTCAGCCAGAATATGGATAACATTATATATTATAAGCAAATATCACTAAGATCTTCTCTCTCAAGCTCTAATGTAAATCTCAAATAAAGGTGGCAAAATATACAAATTTGTTCTTTTTTCCTTTTAACCATGCAAAAAATCGTTCTGCTAACATCATTTTCTACTTACAGAATCTTTTAAGAGTCCTGGTCTATTAAATTAACAGGCTGAAATGAAAGTAGCAACATGTGATGTATAAGTTCATGCTACCATCCTGGCTGAAGCAGGTAATTGGTTGATACTGACTTTTTTGTGTGTCCAGTAGAAGGTTGAATTATTCCATTTTACCCTTTCCTTTATTTAGAGGCTTGCAATGCAAAATTGATAGAATTAAATTTAACAAAGGGCATCAAATGGTGTGGTAAGGAAAGACCTTTGCAATAACTTCTGCTGTCTCTTTAAAATCAACGCATCTTGTGATATTTGATTTCGCTAGAAATTCATCTATAAGCCGAATGCCAATGTTATAACCCCTGCAATGGAAACCATCTGCCAAAATAAGTAAGCTTAGACTTCCATAATTCAATGCATTTCTAGACAGATGTTTACAAACATCATAAAACAAACTTCAAAGTCTCGTTGGGTCAATTTATTTGAAGTATGTCAAGAGAAGAAAAGGATCATATAAACAACACCAAAAGAGAACAACAAACAAATATTTTTGACACAAATGCACGATCAAGCCCATGTAGGTGCCAAAAGTACAAAAATGGGCAAGTGAAACGACAGGAAAAAGGAGCGAGTGAAACGACAGGAAGGCCATGAATGATGGGAAGCCAATGACTATGCCTAAAATAATTATATATTTTGAATAGAGGATTTCCCATGCCAGCATCCCTGCATAAAATAGATTCAAGCTCTGTCTCATTATTACTGGGGAGAATAGAATTGATCAGTTGCACCACCTCTTTGTTCCTTGTTAATGGATTATTATCATTGATATAATATTTTTGCTCACCTTAAACTTTAAAGTGATACACCTTATTTTAGTTCTTAGTCATGTCAAATGCTTCTCTTCAGAACAGAAGAAATCAATGGCTAAATAGTTCAAAACATCAAAAGGGAAGAACAAACACAAATATTTTGGAAAAATAAATGCACAGTCAAGCCCGTGTAGGTGCCAAAAGCACAAAATACGAGCAAGCCAATATGGAGCAAGTGAAACAACAGGAAGGCCATAAATGATAGGAAGCCAATGACTATTCCTGGAATTATTACAGACTTAGTATAGAAGATTTCCCATGCCAGCATCCCTGCATAAAATCGATTCAAGCTCTGTCTCATTATTACTGCAGATAATAGAATCGATCAGTTGGACCACTTCTTTGTTCATTGCCACGTAGATTATTATCCTTAGTACCTCATTTTACCAGTTAGTTCTTAGTCATGTCAAAGGTCTCTCCTTGCATCAGAAGAAATCAACAGCTTACTAGTTTGGGAACATTTCAAGTAGATCAGTAAGTCATGTATTTTTTTGGAAAGAAATCCCTAAATTGCTAGAACTTCACCTATGAAAGAGTTGCATTCAATGTAGTGCGGTGCAAATATCTATCACTTCACCATCAAAACCAACTGGCAGCACTACATTATGACACCCAATCAATTTTTTTCATAAAAGCTGATATGAAAAATTGAGTTGGCCATAGTAGTATGTAAGTTGCAACAAAAATAATTTCTAAAATACATTAGGGACTACACTATCTTGGAGATAGCTTGCTGCATTTCCTAGACAGAAGGAAACTATTCGGCTTTCTTATCCCCAATTTTAAAAGATCAAGGAGATTCATTCTTATCTGCAGATAGTTTTGTCCTTGCTTGAACTCTTTCAATATCCTTTAGACATCTATTTCACTGTTCCTGCATTTGCTCAGTGTCTCTAGTGAAGCTTAAGTTCTTTCCTTGAAATTCTGAAAACTAAATCCAATGGGTGTCAATGGTTTATAACTATGTATAACTCAAAAAAGTGTCAAACCTACTATAGAATGCTTACCATCATTTTTAGAGAACTTCACAAAAACAAACCTATCTTCCCACGTCATTTGTCTAGCTACGATATGGATCATAGCATATACTCTATGACCTTGCTCACCATATCTTTTCGTCCATCAATTTGAGGATGAACCTCACTGTCAAAATTCAACTGAGTTGCTAGGGATCTAAAGAATTGCTTTCTACAAATAACCTGCACATTAATGCTTCTATTGCCAGTATATTTCAGTGATGCTGTTGTCTATATAAGTCAATCTACAAGGAAAGAGCCAAGAGAGGCAAGCCAGGTCAGTGAAAGCAGGGCACCATTACAGTCCCCACCAGGGTTCAAATCCTCAAAAAAATTGGCTGGTGCACTCCAGCAAGGGGGGCGTTGTATCAGTTGAGCCATCATTTACATGAGGTTGGGTGGACACCAAACAGTGTAAACAGCATCCCACCTCTTGATAGGCAGTGTATACTCATCACTATAGTGTAACAAGGAAGCATCATTCCAAAAAAAATCTAAAATGAATGAAATGGTTATCTTTGTTCGTCAATTAGCCATTTACTGGCATATATTTGCAATGTTTGCAACATATTAATATTTGTGTCATGTTGATGTTGCAACATGATGGTTGCAGCATGTTGTTTGCCACATCGTATAATTCAGTTTGGGTCACATTGTCAGTGACATTATGTTAAGTTAATTAGTCATGTGATCACCTTGATTATTGAGGATGTTAGGTATGGGAGTTGCAACTTCTCCAACATGGCTCATTTTCTTCATAGAGAGAAGGTATTTTCCCATACATCAAGGGAGGAACTCCTAGGATTGTATTGGATGAGATTCAAACCTCCAGCTACTGTAAGTTGTTTGGCACTCTGATCATGTTGTTATCATTTGGAATTATATTTTGGGGAAGGTTGATGCTATTGATCAACAAATATGACACACTATGCTAAGTTGTGGGATACAAAAGTCTAAAGAAAAATGGTAGCAGCCAAAAGTGATTAACAACAGCGAGAGTGGAGGGAACTAAGCCATATCATACTAATGGGATTCCTGATGATCATACTGATGGGATTCCTCCTCTGTGGCTAGGGTTTACCCTAGCCACCACCATTCTCCAAAGGAGTCGAGCAAGAAACCCTAGAGTTGTTGTTCGTTGAAGATGCCAACCACGTATCATTGGAGCCACTACCACCAAGTAAAAAACGCTAGAGCCTTAGCCACCGCCACTCATTGGAGCATCACCGCTCGAAACCTCCCTTTGTCATTATTGCATACAAGGATGCAAGATCTTCCTTAGGATTTGCAAGTGAGAGAAGTTTATATTTAAGGAAAAATGGGAGACACCAACAGCTCTAAGATGGAGGCGTTTAGGTCCTTGGTTCAATCCTTGATCCCAAACAAAAGAATCATCCCAATCAAAGAAGATTAGTAAAATGGTTGGAAGCCATCCCTCGGCTAGATCTCGTCTCCAAAGCCAAGAAGGCCCTCATTCTGTCCAAGCATGCTTTGATTGGAAAGTTTACAAGACTCTGGCCTAGTCCAAGAGTTGTAGAAACCTAGGTAGCAAAGCATTGGTTCCCCAAGATTAAAGAACAAGTAATCTCATTTGCTTCTGGTAGAGGCTATTATGTTTTTCTCTTTTTCAATAAAGAAGAGCGAGGTTTGATCTTTCGCTTTGGTCCATATTTATGGGATCCAAGGAAATGTATCTACCTCCGTAGTACTTGATTTAAATCTTGTTATCTCTCAGAATCTCCCTAGAGGAAAAGTCCCAACCTCTCAAGAGGGATTACCTAAGGACATGACATGCAAGCTACCCACTATCACCTCGACAGCCTTGCCCCACACTTCTAGGTTCAGATGATGGTTTCCTACCTAAGGGGGGATTCCCTATACTAGATCCTAAGCCTATCGTTCAATGGTGGCTAGGATTTAGTTTATGTAAATGAAATTGATCAAAGGTGCTTATTTCTTGAATGATTTCCAAATGGTGAATATTGCTTTAGCATCTATCATGCATTAAATATTTGTCCTGTGATCATTCAAATGAAACCAAAAATATCCTAGGCAAGACCCAAAAAAAAGAAAGAAAGAAAGAAAAGCTTCCAGTCAAAGGTGTGCCTTGTGCTACAGCTCTCAAATATACCTATAGGCTTGAGCACCCACGGTACGAGAGAGTAATCTTTCGGAATGCTATTTTTCGTGCACTGTAACAATCCAACGGTCGAATGGTTGGTTTCAAGTTGCCTAGGGGCTTTCGATATACCCGAGGGCACGTGGAAGTAATATCCAAGTTCAGGTGTTGTCTAATGCAATACTACTCGAGTGGGTACCTACAAGGGTTACAAGGACTTCCAACAAGGCGAGACAAAAGCTCAAGCCTTCTAAACTTTCATGTATCCCTATGTGTATTATTCCCCAACCGCAGTTTCATATGCTTAACAACAACTCCCTGGCGATCTCTATAAACGTCGGTGCATGTCTCTAGCCTAAAAATCACTAAGGGTCTTGCCTAGAACATTGTCCATCATCATAGCTTGCATGAAGTGCTCAAAACATCATTTACATCAATGTATTGTTCAAGATTGATCATACGCCATTAAATATAAAGCATTTATTCATTCATAAGACCAATCATCAAAGACCAATAAAAGTGTGTATCCTTATTACAATACAAGCTCCAATTCAAGTTTGTTTAACTCAATGTAATCCGGTCACGCATTAACATGAGAGTATGAACTTTATTCTATCACAAAACCATTCATAACATTAAATCAATGAATGACCTATAACAGGTAATTAAAGTTCCCAAGCAAAGCTCATAAGTTAATCATCATTATTTGTCATTACTCATCATCATCAAATGAGACTTTGTTTGAAATATAAGGAGGAAGGGCGCTCAAGTCGCACAAGATTATCCAAAACAGGTTTTAATAATTGAGACCACTTAAAACAATAAAATAATTATGGCCAGCAATATGCTATGTTAAAAATTCAAATCCAAGACAGAAACTAACAGCATTACGTTTAAAGTGCAAATATTAGCATGACCCAATCCATTACGTTATCCCAAACCATAATTACGATGCATACAACACAAATGAGAGACAGGTTTGCGAATAAACAACCTTCGGATTTTAATCTTGTTGTTCGACCCTTGTTTACCAGCAACACAATCATTAACTTTTTTAAACTTACCAAGAAATGAGTGAGATACCTAGTGTGCAAAGTCGTTGGTGCAAGAGACAGAGTAAGTTTATTTAATTCCACAAGCTACGAACCATTCGACCCTTGTTTACCAGCAACACAATCATTAACTATTTTAAACTTACCAAGAAATGACTGAGATACCTAGTGTGCAAAGTCGTTGGTGCAAGAGACAGAGTAAGTTTATTTAATTCCACAAACTACGAACCATAAAAAAAAAAATGGACAGAAGGTTTAGTATAAAGCGTGCCTACTTACCTCAAAAAACGATATGTGGTAATGCCACTTGAATTGAAGTGATGATCAAGGAATAGTTGTATAGTTTGGTTTATTCTGAAACTATCAGTAATTACCGGAAAGATGGATTAATTGACGGCATTAATATCCTATAGATTTAATGGTGGCTGGACAAACTAAGTTGATGTCATCCCTGGCAAGTTAAATGGATCGTTCCCAAGTCGGTTTTTTTAGATTTGGCGTGGTAAAAGGTAAAAACTTTTGAAAATGTTGAAACCCTTTCCACTGAAATTTACGAATTTGGCTCAGAAAATGAAATCGGGTCTCAGAGGTTACCTGGTGATAGCGTATAGCCCCAAAAAACAATGAAGAAATTTAGATCCGCCCCCTACAACTCTGCAAAATGCACTCAAAATGTAAAATCGACCTTAGAAACTTAGCGTCCAAATCTCAAATCAGAGGGTATTGCAGCAGTTTTGAGAGAGAAAAAGAACGATGGTGTCATCTCTCAGAGTTGTATGCAAACTTTTGGAATCTCCTCCCTATATGCAGATCGCTTGATGTAAATTTCTGAGGTACTAAAAGACTGTCCAACAGGTCTGTCTTTGACCTGTCGTTGGGCTCTAAGTTCAAGGTTCTTCAAACTGTTACTCTATTGTTTTTAGGACAGTCACACAGTCTGAAATTTCTGCCTAGAATTTTTGCCCTTAGTCTTGTGATTTGATGCCCTTTTGAGGCTCTCTTTGCATGGGTTAAATTTATAGTTTAGGCTACCATATAGTTAGCACATGCATATATCTCAAAACATCAAATACCCTCTTCGGATCTTAACAACTCCTACAGCTGAAAGTAATAAGCAAACATGACAAATGAATACATTGGTTTTTGGCCAACATGACCCTGGAAAAACCACCATGGGGAAAACCAGTTTGGAGTAGATGTATATTATGGAGATCTCAAAGCAAGTGATACAACAAGGAAGTAAATACAAAGTGAATCTATCACTGATGCTAGCTCCTCTCAAGCTTAGCAAAGGTTCCCTTGAAATGTGTGCCCCTTCTTGAAGAATGCACCCCAACCCTTGATGTGCCTACTAGGATGAGTTTGCACCCCCTCTTAGAGATAATCTGATGGTGGATGGTGGAAGCCTCAACAAGTGTGCCCCTTAACTCTTGGTGTGACCTTCTCCTTGCTTCAACCCTTGCGCACCTTGCCAATGGTGTGCCCTTCCTCCATAGATGCGCCTCTCCTCCAAGTGCACCTTCAACCTCTTGCTTCTCCAAACAATGGTGCGCCCTCTCTTTGGTGCACCCCCTTCTCCACAAACCCTTATCTACTCCTCTTCCTCACTTCTCTTCTCTTCACCCTTTTCTCCAAGTGAACAATGAATCTCTTTTCCCTCCTTTGCCTCTCTTAGCCTAATCCATAAGGCTAACCTAGAAAACCAAGGGCTCAGATTCACTCTAATCCTTTCTCCAAGATGAGTGGGTGAGATTAGATCTCACAAACCCACTTAAGTTTCCTAAGTTTGCTTTATGTTCATTAATTCACACTTAAGTGAATTAATTGTCACTATATGACTTAAGTGACGAATTTCACTTTATGACTAAAGTCAAAGTGAAATTAGAACATAAAGTAATAGCATGAGGGTAAAACATTTCCCCCTTTGCGTTTAGAGACTCACAAACAAGGGGACCACTTCACAAGGTACCCAAATCTCAACACTTGAGATCTAGGGACTTTCAGACATACAAAAGTTAGTTCAAACTTCTAGGGTTTTTTCTAAAAAAAAAAGAAATTTAAATAATACATCTTGCAAAACCCTACATTTCACTGGTTAGAAATAAACAGTGAAAATCGACCAGCCTATTATTCTTAAATTGATATGACAATGAAGCTCATAAGAAAAAATTTGGATGAAAGCTCTTCTATAAATTTGATTGGAGATTTTCAGGAAAGAGAGGCATGCCATTGGGCCATGGAGTCTAGATGAGCTAGGGTTTCTTAAACAATGTTTGTAGTAGTGTTTTCCCTCACCATTGGTTGGGGGAAAAGCAATATCTTGAGAGATTGAAACTTATACTAAGAGGATTGAATCAGCAAAGCAAACAACCATATGAAAAAATAATATTCAACAAATTAAATCTACTAAAGGAAAACTTCTAGATCTTTCCTTTAAATAAATCCACTTCACAAAATCAATTGAGTGGAGAATTAGATTTTACCTCCTAGCTCTCCAACACAATCCTAGTCTACATCACCTTCTACCTAAGCAACAAGCATCAAGTTCTCTCCATTGAACAAGTAAGAAAAACCCTGGAACAAAAATGAACACAACTTTAGGCAACAAACTCCTTTTTTATTCTCAAAAAATTCCCCTCTTTACAAATGAGAGGCCTTCCCCTATTTATAGATGAAGAGGTGGCATGAAATCATTTAAAAACCATAGGTAAAAATAATACTATGGGTAAAAAACCATTTGCTTTGAGCAAAATAATATTTTTCAATGTGCTTTTACAATAAAAATAATGGTTTTTTTCCTATGATATGGTCAAATCACCATAAAATTATGTTTTTATGATGTGCCCTCTTGAGGAGAGGGTCAAATTGGTGAAATAAGCCCAACATCTTGCTTTATTGATGAAATAAATCACGTCAAATCAAAATTTGCCCTTCCACTTAAGTTATGAATTTATGCATGTGCACAAATAGGAAAGGGGGCACAAAGTTATGAATTTATGCATGTGCACAAATAGGAAAGGGGGCACTCCATGTGTCCAAAGGGGCCAATGTTACTCCAATGTGTAATATCACCTAGGATGATGGGTCTAGACCCTTAAAAAATAACTAATCCATAGTTCCAAGTGACATTTTCCTAGTAAACGTAACATTAGCATATAAAGTTTTCTCACTTGCATCATATTACCATGGGAAACATATTTCTAGTTAGAAATATGCCCTCTTCTAAGATGACTCATACTACTAGGGGTTTAGATTGGGTAGTGCAAACCATATCCTAACCATACTAAGCTTTTCCATCTCCCTAAATATCACTCATTTCCATCCACAAAGGCTAAGAAGTGAAGAGCAAAGTCAAATAAAGAAAATAAAGTACAAACTACTTCACTATGGTCCCCCCCTTCAAAGTCGTACGAGTAAAATGCCTATCTAAGGCAAGAAAGGACTTAGAAAAAATCAAGGAAAAGAAAGGGGAAGTGTGTGCAGAGCGAAGTAGTAAAAGCTCCCTCTAGAAAGCTAATATAAAAAAAAGATGCCTAGCTAAATTAAAGCTAGAGATAAAAAGCTAAAAAAGGGTGGCATGTGCACATCTACAACTTTGAGAGTCATCACGTGAACATTTCCCCCTTTCCCTTTCATCACTAATCTCGCTAATTGTCTATCCTCCACCTAAAATGCTTAGGAAATATGAGTTTTCCTTAAGAATGAGCTTATTTAAAACTATTAACAAGGTTTCCCTAGATAAAACTTAGGGAAATGTCAAAATTAAATTAAAATGTTATGTTTACTAGGAAATTGTCACTCAGAACTATGAATTAGTGATTTTCTTAGGGGCTAGACCCATCATCCTCGATAGGTATTACACATTGGAGTAGCATTGGACCCTTTAGACATGCATAAATTAATAACTTAAGTGGAAGGGCAAATTTTGATTTGACATGTGATTTATTTCATCAATGAAGCAAGACGTTGTGCTTATTTGACGAATTTGACCATCTCCTCAAGGAGGCGCATCATAAAAAACGTTAGTTTATGGTGATTTGATTGTATCAAAGGAAAAACCTTTATTTTATTGTAAAAGCACATTAAAAAATATTATTTTATTGTAAAAGGAGGATGTATTATTTAAATTTCTTTTTTTTTAAATCATAGAAGTCTGAACTCACTTCTACAAGACTGAAAGTCCCTAGATCTCAAGCGATCTGCATACAGGGAGGAGATTCCAAAAGTTTGTATACAAGTCTAAGACAGGGCCATCGATCTTTTTCTCTCTCTCAAAACCATTGCAATACCCTCTGATTTGAGATTTGGACGATGAGTTTCCAATGTTGATTTTACATTATGAGTGCATTTTGCAAACTTGAAGGGGCGGATCTAAATTTCTTCATCGTTTTTTGGGGTTGTACGTTATCACCAAGTAACCTTTGAGACCCAACTTCATTTTTTGAGCCAAATTCGTAAATCTCAGTGGAAAGGGTTTCAACATTTTCAAAAATTTTACCTTTTACCAGGCCAAATCTTTAAAAAAACAACCTGGGAACGATCCAATTAACTTGTCAGGCATGACATCAACTAAGTTTTGTCCAACCACCATTAAATCAGTAGGATATTAATGTTGTTGATTGATCCATCGTTCTGGTAATTACGCCTAGTTTCAAAATAAACCAAACAATACAAATATTCCTTGATCATCACTTCAATTTTGGCGGCATTACTACATATCATTTTTTGAGGTAAGTAGGCATGCTTTAAACTAAACCTTCGATCAAATTTTTTTTATGGTCCGTGACTTGTGGAATTAAATAAACTTACTCTGTATCTTGCACCAGTGACTTTGCACGCTAGGTATCTCACTCATTTCTTAGTAAGTTTTAAAAAGTTAATGTTTGTGTTGTTGGTAAACAAGGGTCGAAAAACAAGATTAAAATTCGAAGGTTGTTTATTTACAAACTCGTTTCTCATTTGCGTTGTAAGCATTAGAATCATGGTTTGGGATAGAGTAATGAATTGGGTCATGCTAATATTCGCACTCTAAACATAATGTTGTTAGTTGTTGTCTTGGATTTGAATTTTTAACGTAACATATTGTTGGCCATAATTATTTTGTTGTTTTAAATGGTCCCTGTTATAGCGCAAGTTGTAGGTTGGGCAAAGCCCGATCCAACCACGGAACGAGTGCTACAACTTGGGAATCCTACACCTAATGTCACCTCGATGTAGGTCCCACACTTCAAGGGTGATCGGATCCCTCTAGGGAGGCGATCCCGGTGACCCTAGGGGGATTGAGTGGAGATTGAGATGGATGGAAATGAAGCCCCTATAGGTCAATTCTAAATGGAATGAATGGTAGGGAGACATGCCTTGTAAGTCAAGTAACGGCTGCCCCACAGGTATAGTGCTTTTTCAGATGATTGTACTTGCCCAAGACACAAGAAAAGAAAACACGTGTATGTTAGCTGGATCAGCAAGTTAGGCTTGTTGTCCCTAATTTGCAGCAATAGATAACAATATATATCAGCAAGAAAAAGATACTATAAGTTGCTCAATAAATGCTAAAGATAAAGTAGAAAATGCAAGAGAAAGACTAGTAATTGACTAGCTAAACTCAAAATGAAAAACCAATACTATTAGCATAAAAGATAAGGTTGTTGTAAACACGTGTTTGCAACAAATTATATAAGCCTTATGGCTATAACATTTAATGTATTACAGCAAGAAAATCAGCCAATGAAATCCCCTCAAACTTTGCCAAAAAGTGCGCTAGGACAAGGAGGGCAAATGTGCAAACTTTGAGCAAAAACCAATGGTTGACAAGAGAGTTATTAAATCATGTTAGGGTTTCTACAGCCCTAATGGCTGAAGATGCAAATTTGTAACAGCATAAATAAGTACCCCCTATATGGGGATGCCCTAACGGCTGTGAGGTGCCCAAGGCACAAGGAAAACAATCCACTTTGCAAGAAGTAAAAATGACCAAAAATCACGTTTCCCAATGCAATATTTTATTTCTCCAATGCAACAAATCAATGACTAATGTCTTTACTATTGGGTTAATGGAGTCACAAGGACGTTAGAGAAGCTACCTCCTTGGGGGTGTAATCCCTTTTACTCCCCAAGGCAAGTTTCCCTAAGCTAGGGTTTAAGCTAAGAGGGTGTATGCCCTTATACTTCTCTTAGCAAACCCTTAATCAATGAGATGAAGCAATAAAATGGTGAATACTATGGTGGGGGTGTATGTCCTTATACTTCCCACCTAGCTCCTAGCATAACAATACTTGAACTTGAAAAAATGATAGCATAATAGACTAATAGTAGAAAACCATACCAAGATCAAGAGAAATGCCAAGACAATCCACCACAAGAGCTAGAAAATAACCTTCCAAGGCTAGCGCATCACTTCTTCCATCTACCATTCACAAGTATAACCATACACAAGTGCACAAGAGCTAAAAGAGCTAAGGAGGCCGAAAATTTCAGACCAAGCCTCTCACAAGAGGGAGAGTTGTGTCTTAAAATGAGATCTTATGATCTCTATTTATACAAAAATTAGCTAACATAGCTTGTCCACAAAATAAGGAGTAAAACACAAGATTAGGGGTCAACAACCCTAATCTTTCCCCCTTAACACAATAATATTAAACAATTCACTTAAAATTTCATCTTTTGCACAAATTAAACCCTAATCTAGGATGACGTCACCCCTTTAGGGGATGTTTTGCCACTTTGAGGAGGTTGTTGGTGTTGGAGAAGCATGGAAGGGCCTCCCAATGCCATGTGTCAAGCATCTAGGTGATCTCATCATGGTGAAGACCCTCTTCTCCTCAAAACGTCCAAGTGCAAATGAGTGGCACCTCACCACCAAGCCCTAGCCCCCAATATCATGATGTCATACTCAAACATGGGACGTATTGCCCCTCCTAGGAAAATCGTTTGGCAAGCAATGGGTGGGCTAGGTCATCCAAATCATCCGCAGAGTCGTCCAAGTCATCTCTCTCTCATCTGGCATGCGAGCCCTTGGCATCCAACCTATGGGCTTGTAGCCCCATGGAAGCCCAAGCTACGCTTGTTCTCCCAAAACTGTCCACCAGTTATGTCCTGCAAAGACAAATGAACACGCCCTCCAAGGATCTCAAGTCATAACATCATGATAAGTGGATCCAATCAATAAATGACCCATCTAAGCATGTGCATCAAAGATTACTATATCAAACAATTAACAGCTCAAAGACACTATGTGACTTGTCAAGCTTAATATAGGAGGGTTGACGAGGTATCCTATTGGGTAGATCTTTCCCTAGGTCAAGGAAAGCCTCCAAGAGGTTCCTCTCTAAGCCATGTAAAGTGTATGAGGTGGATGGGGTCAAGACTCAATGGGCATAGGGCTCATGACATACTAGGGGTCGTAATGTCTCATTCATGGGTGCCTTTATAGAGGGTGTGTGGTACCTTCGTCCGCAATGCACTTTTTCCAAGCCCATCATTTGCCTTTTGTCTTTCTTTCTTTATATTTTCTTTCATAATAGCATAAGGAGAGATTGAAGGTCACTGTCTTGGAGTGGTTACCAGGTGGTGGCAATGTCACCCACAAACACCTAATGGAAATGAAAAGGTTGGCTTGTGATGAGACCCCCTTTCTCTCAGCGATGCAACTGAGAGTCACTACCCTGGTTTGGTGACCAGATAATGACAATGTCATACCACCAGATATCCATGGACGTGACAGGTTAGCTCGTGATGAGACCTCTTATCCTTCAACTAACCTTTTAAGCATTTTATTATTATATGGTGGATCCCCTTTATTCAAAGATAATTGTTTTATTGCTTTCTTGGGTGATCCCTGGGCGAAGCATCTGGAAGGTTTATATATGGCTTTTATCTTTTACCCAACACCGGCCCCTCTGGGCCTTTAGCCCCTTCTACCCATAGAATGAGGGACAACCCATAGAATGGGGGAATAATGATGGAAAATGGTAAGTATGATCGGGAACGGTACGATGGCTCATTAATGGATTTCCCAGTAGCAAACCCATTCCCAAAGAATACCACTTACTAGGGCACAAAGTCAACCACCAAGGTGAAGCGGGGCAAAAGGCTAGCAAACCCATTCCCGAATAATACCACTTACTAGGGCACAAAGTCAACCACCAAGGTGAAGTAGGGCAAAAGGCATAATGTCCAAGCACATATCATGAAATCTAGAGCAATCTAAGATACAACATAATCAAATGGCTTAGGTATTGAAATGATGCTCACCATAATACTGACTTGTACCTCATGGAGCAAGACCCACTACCTTCCGGAAGCCAACTGGTGTGGTGGATGCCATTTGTAAACCTGTGACCATATGTGGTGGTGAGTGGGTTTTCCATCTATGCAAAGGGTATTGTTGGTCATGTAGTCTCTCGACACTCCATATCTGCAACCTAAGGGCCTTGAGACATCATCTCCATAGTTATCCACAAAATGAGGATAACAATCCCAATTATTAAAACCTGCTTTGGATAATCTTGTGCGACTTGAGCGCCCTTCCTCCTTATATTTCAAACAAAGTCTCATTTGATGCTTATGAGTAATGACAAATAATGATGATTAACTTATGAGCTTCGCTTGGGAACTTTAATTATTTTATATAGGTCATTCATTGATTTAATGTTATGAATGGTTTTGTGATAGAATAAAGTTCATACTCTCATGTTAATGCATAACCAAAGACCATTGAGTTAAACAAACTTGAATTGGAGCTTCTATTGTAATAAGGATACACACTTTATTGGCCATTGACGATAGGTCTTATGAATGAATAAATGTTTTATATATAATGGCGTATGATCAATCTTGAACAATACATTGATGTGAATGATATTTTGAGCACTTCGTGCAAGCTATGATGATGGACAATGTTCTAGGCAAGACCCTTAGTGATTTTTAGGCTAGAGACGTGCATCGGTGTCTATAAAGAGAGTCGAAGTGTTTTTAAGCATATAAAACTATAGTTTGGGAACAATACACACAAGGATACATGAGAGTTTAGAAAAATTTGTTAGAATTAGGGAAGTAAAGCAGAACAAATATTGTCTTTTAAAATTCAGTTAGATATAACAACTAAAACAAATCTTTAGAATAGTAAACTAAATATAATACTGAACTGTTGAACTCAGAAATACAAATCAGAGGAAGAACAACAATTAGATTTGAATTTTAACCAATTTATGAGTGTGCACAACACTCAGATTTGATCTGACTATAATTAAATTCAACCAGTGATCTATTTCTTAGTAAGCAAAATCATAATATTATCAAAACAGAAACTAGTTCTGATATAGACTTAAGCTAAAGAACATATCCAATCACTGGATCTGATACAGATCTAAACTCAAGAACAGATCTAAATATTATTTAGATCTGATATAGATCTAAAAGAAGGAACAAATCTAATTAATAGATCTGATATAGATCTAAAGGAACAGATCTAATCAATAGATCTGATGTAGATCTAAACAAGGGAACAAATCTAAACAATAGATCTGATATAGATCTAAGCTAAAGGCAAACTTTAGATTCAAAGAACATACAGATCTAAGCTTCAGAATTAAATAACATGCAGATCTAAACAATGATAACCTTCAGAATCAACATACAGATCTAAATAGATGGATCTTACCTTGAAGTCTTACCTCTAATCACTGAAGGAGTTCATGCCACACATAAGAGATGAAGAGCCACTGAAATATATGCTCAGAAAAAGTCTAAGTTCATGGATCTACCTCATGGGTGAGATCTCTTGCCAAGAGAATTATAGGACTGTTTAAAAACCCCAACCAGAACTGCACACAAGTACTCTGAAAAAAAACATCCCACAAACCCTCATGCATAAGAAGAGCAACCAGGAGAAGGGACAGCTGCCTCAAGGATAGCCCAGCCACCTTACTAAGGATGTCGCGGCCTTCATAAGAAGCTCAGATGGGGGACGGCCACTTGCTTGAAGAGGGTTTTCTGTCTAAAGAAAAAAGACAGGCTGGTAGCATTCACCTAGGGCAGCACCACAGGTGTTCTAAACAGTGGAAAGGCTCTTACCCCGACTTACATAACAGCAAAAAAAACAATCAGCAAGAAACTGGAACAAGACTGCCACAAAGGAAGGGAGCCGCTGACTATAGCATGGAGGCCGAGCTGATTGAGGAGG
This sequence comes from Picea engelmannii, assembly GCA_009831015.1. Taxonomy (NCBI): domain Eukaryota; kingdom Viridiplantae; phylum Streptophyta; class Pinopsida; order Pinales; family Pinaceae; genus Picea; species Picea engelmannii. The sequence goes on from ML777023.1 coordinate 540,252, forward strand.
CCGAACTGTTGCACAGAGTTTTCCATCACACTTAGAAGAGAGAGGAATAATTGGTGTAGAAATGAAGAGGGAGGGGTCTTTATTTATAATTTTGGGTGAGGGTAAAATAAAAGAAATAATAATGAAAATAATATAATTAATTAATATAAATATTAATTAAATATATTTTCAATATCTATTAATTAATATTTCTTGTATTTAACCCCTAAAAATACAACCAAACCCCTGACAAACTCAAGCCCAACAAAACCAAGGGTGGAGGGTTTAGGAGAGGTTTACACATGTCCATATAATTCTCAAGGTGACCTTTTTAACTTTATCATCACTGCATATGGGATACATCCCTCATGTGGTCATGCCCACCTTTAAAGAGGGTCATACACCAACAAACCCCTGATCAAGGACCAGGTTGCCCCAAAACATTTCTGGGGTCTTATCCACCAAGGTACAAGACCAAGGATCAACCCATGCCCCAAGCATGGGTACCCTGGAACATGTCCAGGGGCCCTAGACCTATCTAGAGACTTTAACTGCTTGGTCCCAGACCAAGAACCCCAGTCATATACTGGGGGCCCTCTCAAGGGTCTTTACTGCTTGGTCCCAGACCAAGAACCCCAGTTATCTATTGGGAGCCCTAACAAGGGTCTTTTGCCATGGCACTGACTATTTGGTCCTAGACCAAGAACCCCAGGAGTGCACTAGGGGCCCTAGATCTCAACTAGGGTCTTTGCCATCCTCCCGGAGAATGGCTCTTGCAACTGCTTTAAATTCAACAGGCTTGAGCATTTATCTCACCTTGTTGGAAGTCTGTGTAACCCCTGTAGGTACCCACTTGAGTAGTATTGCATTAGACAACACCTAAACCCAGATATTACTTCCACGTACCCTCGGGTATATCGAAAGCCCCTTGGGCAACCTAAAACCAACCATTCGACCGTTGGACTATTACAATGCATTGAAAACAACATTTGGGAAGATTACTCTCTCACACCATGGGTGCTCAAGCCTACAGGTATATTTGGGGGTTGTAGCACAAGGCACACCTTTGGCTAGAAGCCTTTTTTTTCTTTCTTTTTTTCAAGCCTTGCCTGGGATGTTTTTGGTTTCATCTAAATGGTCACAAGACAAATCTTTAATGCGTGACAGACGTTAAAACAATATTCACCATTTGGAAATCATTCAAGAAATAAGCACCTTTGATCAATTTTATTTACATAAATTAAATCCTAGCCACCATTGCTCACATGTACTTAAACGATAGGCTTAGGATCCAATATAGGGAATACCCCTACACTGGATCCTAACTAAGCATCCCCCTATATTGGATCCAGTATACGGAGTCACCCTATACTGGATCCTAACTAAGGTACTTATAGGGAATCCCCCTATAAGCACCTTCGATCAATTTCATTTACATAAACTAAATCCTAGCCACCATTGCCCACATGTACTTAAACAATAGCCTTAGGATCCAATACAAGGAATCCCCCCTTAGATAGGAAACCATCATCTGAACCTAGAAGTGTGGGGCAAGGCTGTCAAGGTGACAATGGGCAGCTTGCCTATCGTGTCCTTACGTTTTCCCCTTGGAGAGCTTGGGACTTTTCCTGTACGGAGAATCCAAGCGATAACAAGTCCAAGAGAGGAAATTACAGCAACCCTTGTGTGGGTTAGGCTACCACACCTCCCTCTAATTTTTTGGGACGATTGTTCTCTTAGAGAAATTGGGAACACACTGGGTCGATTCATTAACCAAGCATAAACAAAAGGAAATTTGTTTTCCTATCCAAGAATATGTGTGGAGGTAGATTTGGAGAAAGGACTCCCAGAGGCTTTGCAAATCAATCTAGACGAGTGGAGCCACCACCAAACACTAGACTACAAGCAAATCCCATTCAAGTGCAATGCATGTCATGTTTGGAAGCATTTTGCTAAAAGCTGCCCAAAAATCCAATAAGAACAACCTCCTTGAAAGCATTAGTCAAGAAAAGAACCCAAGTTCAAGACAATTTCAAGCACGCATAGAAATTCCCAGCTTTAAGGGGCCTCCTCAGGCAATGCCACCCCAAGAGGGTTGCCCACTTCAAGCAATAATCAAATTGAAGTTCTTGGGAATCTCAATGGTGCAGTGAATCCAGAAGACAGGAAGAAGGAAGTAGAAAGGAAAGAGGAACCAATAATAAATCCCAACTCTAGATCAACCCATCCTGATAATGGCATAGATCCATCCCTGGATGACCCAGAGACCAATCCCCTAGTAAAAGAGAAGGAAGCAAAGGAAGGAGAGAAGGATAGAAAGGAATCAGAGGAGGAAGCAGAGGAAACAAAGGATAAATAAGGAAAATCAGACCAGGAAGAGGAAAAAGAAGCGGAGCCAAAAGCACATGTCCATTTTGAGTCTTCTAAATCTTTTTCTTTTTCTGAAATCCTGAAGAATGCTCCAAATTCCTCCCCTCCTCTCAAAAGGGGAAAAAAATTTAATCATGACCGCATAACTTATGAGGCATAAACGAATATCCTCTGGGGTCACCAGTCAACTTTGGACTTTCCTTTGATTAAGGGAAGGATTATATCTAGCAAATAATAATTATGCTTTATTTCTGCATTTTTCTATGTAATCAATTTGCAAGAATTTAACCTTGTTTTCAAAAATTTGGCATGAAAAGCTGCTGCAGGAAAGTTCACCTTCTCTCCTCCCAGTTTTTTGATAGGAGGAAAGAACTACAAGACTTGACTATCCTCTAAAGGATTTGTATTTTCATGCTTCTTGTGTGGCAACAACACTTTTTAAACCTAACTGTTTCTATTAAAAATTAAAAATTAAAAATTTTTAAAAAAAAGGGAGTGCTTTGTGACCTGTGACTGTGACCACCACAGCCTTGCCTAGCAACAAGAGTTTACTATGACTTTCATTTATTTTGCATATTAAATTCTGTATAAAAGCATCAAAAGTTATGTCATATGTTATGTATGTCCAAGTTAACTTGTTTGAGTTTTGAAACTTGTAATAGTATTTTTGATAACGTCGAGTCCACATATATTTTAAGTCATGTCACTTACAAGTGTATGAGTAAGTAGGCATATTAGCCAGTTATATTCATAATTTTGACTATGTAAACCAAATTTGAGTATGATGCCCTGTTATTGGAGTTTTCTCAGTACCACCAACTCCATTAATGTGTTATTGTCTCAACTGTCTTCCAAGCTCAATTTTCTTTCCTTGGATCATCTTCTTCTTTTACAGTTCTCCATTTGTGTTACTAAAACATCTATGTTGAAGCCCTGTGGAAGATACATGAGCTTTATTACCATTTCTATGCTTTGCTCTTTATTTTTACTTCTATGCACAAAATTGCAAATGTTTATAGGTTGCAAGTTTCATAGTGCTAGTTGCAAAAGTGTGCAACATTATACAGGTTTATTTAAGAGACAACGTTATCAAGTGAACCTACAAACTTCTTCTTGAAGTCCCATCACCTCTTGACTCGATTGAAGATCAAATTTTAAATCTTTGCAACAATAATTCTCAAAAGGAACATAATCCATATATCAAGCATGTTCTCTAGGCAACTGTAATTATATTGGAACACTATTTAGTGCCTTTGAGGGATTTCAAAAACAACAATTATCTTCATTTATTATAGTCATTCACGTTGAGATTAGGGTACCTTGGAAAGTGGTCCCCTTATGTTTGTGATTCTCTAAACACAAAGGGGGAGACTATTACCCTTATACCTTTACTTTATGTTCTAATTTCACTTTGACTTAGGAGATTTAAGTCAAAAGTGAAATATGTCACTTAAGTCATAAAGTGACAATTAATTCACTTTGTGGGTGAATTAAGAGACATAAAGCAAACTATGGAAACTTGAGTAAAGTGGGTTTCTAAGTGAGATTTTTGAGATTAGATCTCACCCATTGATTAGACTTGGCTAAATTGAATCTAGGCCATTGGTCTTTTAGGTTTGGCCAAAGGGAGGCTAAAGAAGGCAAAAGGGTAAGGGTGAGGCTCATTCTCACTTGAGAGAGTTGAGTGAAGAGAGGAAGAAAACATGGGCGCATTCTTGAGGAGGAGAAGGGCACATGAGGTCAAGGTTTGGAGAAGAGCAAAGGGTGAGGGTGCACCATGGAGGCTTAAGCTTGAGAGTTTAAGGTTGGAGGCCATTGCTTGTGTAGAGGGCGCACTAGTGGAGGAGGCACACACATAGCTTGAGGAAGGTGCTTGAGTGAGAGGGCGCACTTCAAGCTTGAGGTAGGGGCACATTTGGAGCAAAGGCACACTTCATTAATGGAGGGGCACACATGTGGAAGAGTGCTCCAATTGTTTTGGTGAGAGCGCACTTGTGATAAGTGCAATCCAAAACAAAGGAGGGGCGCTCACATCTTTCCAAGAGCCAAGAACTCTAGGAGGGTGCAAGCACAAGCTAGCAGGCACATATTCCAAGAGAGGGGCACAAGTCATCATTAGCAAGCACAAGTCTATCTCTCTTACTGGTTTTCCCCATGGGGGTTTTTCCAAGGTCATGTTGACCAAAAACTATATGTACATTTGTCAAGTTTGCTTAGTATTTTCAATGGTAGGTTGTTAAAGATCCTAAAGGAGTATTGTATGTTTTAAGGTTTATGCATGTGCTAACATCAGTTACGAAAACACTAGCAAGGGCACCTTAAAAGAGCATCCAATCATCAGTTTAAAGGTAGATTTGAGGGGGAGTTTGATCAGATCTGTTTGCTGTCCTAAAACAGCAGCAAGGACAGATTTGGAACCTTGAACTTAGAGCCCAACAAGACGTTAAAAGACAGACCTGTTGGGCAGCCTTTAGTTCCTCAAAATTCTTCAATTCATCCCCTTTAGTGTTAATCTATGTGTAGATAACTCAACATAGTGTAACAATTCCTCGAATGCAGAGCATCGATTTAGAGATTAGCCAGAGCCTATATCTCTCCCATAATATCAAGTTTAGTTGAAAGAGCCCCAATGCTTTTACACAAAAATCCATAGACTAAAACATTATTGGCAAACGTATTTGACAAGAAGGTATCATGCACTCTATCACCATGTGTTTTTTGGCTTACCATAGTTCTGTTTTCACACTGCCCATTAAAATGCAGAAATCCAACTTTAATGAAAGCTAATATAGTAGAGAGCCAGTTTCCACACATATATAGGCCATGGCACTATAGGAAAATGTATTCAACAAAAAGGAACCTTGCTATCTATCAACAATGAACATGTATAGTTTGGCTTACCACAGTTCTCTGTTTACAATTCCCATCCAAATGCAGAAATCCAACTAGTCAAATGAAATCTGATATGGTGCCCGGTTGCTCTCATTGAATGAGGACATGAAATAGAAATGTCTACATAGGTGGAGAACAAGGTATTCAAAAACAAGTAAATAGAAAAGTCCCCCCACGAAACATATTAATACAATCAAAGATAGAATGGAATACAAGCAGACCGGAACAGTTACCCCAATTAAGCATATTGAAAGGACAAGTAAGCCTTAAAATTTAAAAGGAATTTGCAATGCAAGTAAAAAATAAAATGAAGAGAACATGAAAAGGAGGCCAAGCCACCTCTTCAAGAACTTAGCATTGTGGTTTTTGTCATTGATTTGGAAGAGATGGGTTGATTTTGAGGCAGTGAAAATTTTATGATTATGGATGGCAAAACAAAATGACGTTGACAAGGTCCAACATATCAGATCTATAACCAATAAAAGTGCAGATTTCTCCTTGCATCTTCATCTCTTCTTCTCAAGTTCATTTTGAGAAGGTATCAAACTGTATTCTCACTTTCCTTTTGTCAAGCCACCGACAAGATCTATTCATATTGTCTAAAACTAAACAAAATGCAGCAAAACAGACTTGTTATTCTGGTACAGTGTTAACAGAAATGGGAAAGGGGAAACTGAAGAAGAAATGGGAATGGAACAAGAAACTGAGCTAGAGGATTGACGGAAGATAAGAGACATGAGTCCCCCATTAAATCCACATATATTATGCATATAAAATTGATTGATAATGTACTAATGCAGTGTCAAGACAAGAACAGGAACGACAACAGAACAAGAAACAGGTCTCCTGTTCTGGTTTCTGGTAACATAGATTTGGTAAAGCTGCGGTATTCTCACTCTCTTGGCATGGGACAGCCTCGAATACCCAGGGCAATAATGAGATACCTATCCCTGTGCAAGAATATGTGTGCAACTACCAAGGGAACTTTGGACCAATGTACAAGGTAGCACCAACAGCGCATTGACTCACTGATGAGGTCGATGGAGATCCACCAGGGTTCCATTCTCACTGTGCTCTACCCTACCTAAACGGCATGAGTTTCAAAGAGATGATGCCAGGTACAAATCCCCAGATATTTTGGCAGAACAGCTACCTCTCAGACCCGGCACCTAAACCGAAGGCAGTCCGCTCCATGCAATGCAGTGCCTCGTAGCAAGTTTCTCAAAGCACTTCCAACTAAAAAACAAATGCACAAGATAACTAATTCAATTACACTGCGCCAAATTCTTCCAGTGGATAATAATAGATATCTTGGATCGCAGATGGCATTGTTAAAATTAATCCTAATGATACTAATGTTGTGTCAAGACAAGAACAGCAACGACAACATAACAAGAAACAGGTCTCCTGTTCAGGTTTCTGGTAACATAGATTTGATAAAGCTGCGGTATTCTCACTCTCTTGGCATGGGACAGCCTCCAATACACAGGGCAATAATCAGATACCTCTCCATGTGCGAGAATATGTGTGCAATTAGGAAGGGAACTTTGCACCAATGGACAAGATAGCACCAACGGCGCATTGACTCACTCATGAGGTCGATGGATTTCCACCAGGGTTCCATTCTCACAGTGGTCTACCCCACCCAAATGGCATGAGTTTCAAAGAGATGATGACAGGTGCAAATCCCCAGATATTTTGGCAGAACAGCTAGCCCTCAGACCCGACATCTAAACCGAAGGTAGTCCACTCCATGCGATGCAGCGCCTCATAGCACGTTTCTCAAAGCACTGCCAACTAAAAAACAAATGCACAAGATAACTAATTCAATTACACTGCGCCAACTTCTCCCAGTGGATAATAACAGATATCTTAGATCGCATATCGCATTGTTAAAATTAATCTTAATATGGCCCAATATAACGATGTTGTCTCGATGGAGGAACAACAAGAAGCAAGAAACGAATGCAAACCCTAACCCTAACCCTTCTGTGACAGTATATGCCTCCACCCTAAAAAAACGAATCGAGTTTGGGTATAAATGCCGCCGGCTGATATACGCCGACCATAAGTCAAGAGTTCAATTCCTGCGTGTAGCCCGAGCACACATTGTTTTCTATACATTTTAGGGAATTAAAGATACCAAGAAGAGGCAAATGGTGGAGAGAACATCACATTTGATCAAGCTGCTTATTTACTTCTTCGACCTCTTCAAAATCAGTGAGCAGCTGACGCACAATGGCTCCATATGTGAGAGTGAAGAGCTCCGCATTCTGATCCACCACTGTATACATCAGTTTCTGGGATGAATCGAACCCAATTCTAACAAAATTTGACAAAAAAGGAGTAGAATTTGGATTGCTTACCACGCGTTCAACATTTGCGAAGACTGCGTCGCCTGATCTGGGGGCGAGGGGAGCCATGATAACTGTTTTATTATTCTTTTCTTCTTAATCCTTATTGCTGTTTGAACTTTAGCTCTTCTCTGAACTTTAGCTCTTCTCCAGCGTGAGTAGTATGTCGTCTAGATGTAACAAAACCGTTGCACGCTTGCGGCGGCTTATATAAGATAGAAGTTTGGGTGCAAATATTCAAACGGAGACCATAGAGGAACTTTTTCTCTTTTAAGATGTTCAAAAGTTACGCGAAAGGTGGAAGCATACCAATAAAGTTTAGGTGCTCACAACGTGAGTGTTGAGATGCACATGTACAACCTTGTATGTGGGTTCCGTCTCATGTTTTAGCGGTGATGATAAATCGTCCCTTATGCCAGCGAGGCCTACCACGTGGCACATATTGTTGTCGTAGGCAAGATTGTAGAGAGAGTTGGAAAACTAGTCGATTGCTTAGCGAACATAGGTGGGGTGGGGTGTGGGTGAGGGATTCATTAGGAGTGGTGGATATCGTTTCCAATACAATTCATTAACGTGTGCGATATACGGCGAGGGACGATCACTTCACTTGGTACATGATGGAGGGTCACTTCTCTTGAAATTTGAATTGTTCATTTCTTCATTTTTTTTCATTTTTGCTCACCATTTTATCTACGGAGTAAGCTAAACGATCTACCTTTTGGGTTTGTCGATTATCATATATGTCACATTTTTGGAAAGCTCATCTCTAAACCCTTGTCGTTGTCATCTTCGAACTTCGTTAACAAGTTTGCTCTTGTCTGTCGCAGTGTCGTCCTTCCTCTGTTCGTTGCAGGGAGTTTGGTGACATAATTCAATGCACCGCCATCCCTGCCTCTACGTTCTACCCCATTTGAAATCTCTCGCGCACCTACGCTATGGACTCTCTTGTTTCCTATCCTCCTATGTTGTTGCAGATTCGACTCATTGTTCTTCTATCTTATGTCATAGGAAGGAGTCAGAGGTCCCATGTATCACTCAGGTTCGATTTTGCAATCTCGCATAGGTCGTGTGTATCACTCGGGTTCGATTTTGCAATCTCGCGTAGGTATTGTGTATCGCTCAGGTTCGATTCTGCAAACACTAATTGTCTGAATCTTCTTGCAATGATTTACACAGTCGAGCTATTTCTAATCTGTTTTGAACCAGCATAATGAATTATTGCACTAGTGTAATGAATTGTGTAATGGACTCTTTGTATTATAAATGTTTGTTGTAAAAAATTAATATCAATTATGCATACCTCCTTAACCCTAGATTATTAAATAACTAATTTATGTTAACACTGCCACTCAACCCAACCCATTTTCAATACTCGAATTTCTCCAATTCTGGCATTTATGTTGCCCAGTGATGCTCATTTTCATTTATCATTGTGGCATCATTTGTAGTTCACATCCAAAACACATAATTTGCTCTATTGACGCTCCAAGGGGTGGCATTACTTCTTAATTTTTAGCGTGAGTTGAGCATAGCTACAAATTGTTCCTCGGATGGGAAGTTGGAGCACAAGGGATGAACCATTCCATTAGGGTTTCCTCTATTGTCCATTGATGATATTGTCTGAGAAAATATTGCTAGAGATAAGATTGTGTCATCCTTCCTACGCAGGGTCACATAAATCCCTTCATGCAGCTGGCCAAAATTCTCATGTCTAGAAATGTTTTAGTGACCTTCATTAACATAGATTTCAGCCACCAATGCTTGAATCCCGAGTCCACAGACCCAATTGGCCAAGTAAACCATGAACAAGAGGTGTTGCAAAGAACTTCATCTCGGGACACAATTTGTAGGAACCTTGCTCACATCGCCAACACAGTATTCCAAGCTCCAAAGCTACGTCGTCACTAGAAACCAGATGTTTCACTTCAGTGTCAACCTCCTCAATTGTTCTAGCACTCTCGTGACCAATCACCATCAACTCTTTTACAATAAAGTTTGCACACCGTAATGTATGCAACCAAAACGAAGAATGATATTTTTTAAAGAAAAATGCTTCCTCAATTAATAAGATCAAAATGTACATAGAAGGGCATTTTATGAAAAAATTGTGGGCCGCTAAAGCATTCTCCACGAGCTAAGTGTCCTATAACTTAAACATAAAATTACACTAGGTCAAAAAACAAAAACTAACACAAGGGATTATAATCTAATCCACACAATCATAGATGCTTAAACAAACTCTGCATCTTCAGTTGACACACATAAGGAAATTAACGGTAAGCAAACTGAATGTCATGTTGTAGCAGGAACAGGGACAACATGGTCATTGAGTTTCTTTGAAAGTGGCCTTCAACCATCATTATCCAGCTCCAGTAACAGGCATGCCATGGTCATTGAGTTTCTTTGAAAGTGGCCTTCAACCATCATTAACAAGCTTCGGTTATCATGAGAAGTATGCATACACTAAGCTTACATAGGTTTCTTTTCAAAAAGTTTTCACTGTGAATCAAAGAGAACAATTTTGTCCATGTATGTATAGTGTAGTTTGTGACCACAACTACGACTAATGTCCATATAGAATATGATCAAAACATTTAATACAACTATGTCATGGATTGTTTTGTAATATCGTGTCTTTGGAGATGTGACTTGAAATTGACAACACAAAAAAAACTTGTTTCATTTGAAATGTCTATAACAAAAATAAAGTTCTTAAAGCATTTTCATACACAAGTTAATATTGATAATCTTATTAGCTATGCCCTACTTGAAAATTCATGTAAAAGGTGTAGAGAAATCTCAACTCTCAAATTTTATTTACTGTAAATAATGTCCATTTACAAGTGAATAATGTCATTAAGCAAACTTTTTCTTGGTTTTGTTTTATTGCTCGGAAAAAATCTCGTGTTTATAAATTTGAATTCAATCTATTGAGAATAATCCATTGAATGCTTTTGGTGCCAGTGTCGTGATGCATTGAATTTAGATGGTGCATTGAATATGGACATTGGCCTATACCCATTTAAACTTGGGTCTGATATGAACCTCTAAGTTGAGAAGCTCAAGAATGCATATCTGAGTCCCAATTTTTTATACATCATCTATTTGTATGAACTCGGTATATGCATCAAACAACTTCACAACCTCTAATTGCATATCAGAACCTAATTTATATGGGTTTGGGCTATTCTATGTTAACTTACATATGACTTCTCTAATTGCAAATAATACCAACATACGAGGAAAGTTGTTGATTGTGGATGAGTCTGTGACATCTGTAGTTATATGCTAGATTACAAAGTAAATAAGCAGAGGTTTCATGTGCACAAATCAGATAACATTCTGAAACCTAAAATTCAAAACACTATCATACCTAGTGTAAAAAGTACTCACCTCTGGGACATGAGCAATATATTGTCGAGGATTGACCTGTCAAATTCCAAGCCGACAATTCTGTCAAAATAAAACAAGTTAACAAGTCTACCATGCCCACTAAAGGAATGAGTAAATGTTGGGCATAACATTTAAGACGAATGCCCAGCGTAAAACAACATAGGAATATCAAGATAGCTCACAACCACCATAGACTGCGACAACCACTGGCAACAAATATTTGATGTAATAAGGGAATCCAATAGCAAAGATCCTATATCTTAGAGGAACAGTTATGAAAGAACTCTAAATGCTCTTACGCATAAAATAAATATTTAGTTTCATGTTCGATTCGTGGTAAACTATTCATCAACAGTGTCAACATGGTATGTTGGGTCTAGCAATTGCACTCATTGCAAGCTATATTACTACAACAGTGTATCTCTATGTTGGGATTTCATTTCATTAATACTCCCCTCCCTTTTTATTGAATTGAATTGAACTAATGACTATTATGGACTCATTTAAACCAAGGTTTGATATGCACACAAGCTAATACAAATTTCAATGGCGGTATCTATTCCACCAAAGTAGCTCAGGATTTACACAACATGACCATATAATGGCATGTGGAGCAGCTTGGAACCATGTAATTTACATGGTTCTAACCTGCCCAACCCGTCACTTCGAATTTCCAGGTAGGATTTATGAGACGTGGATAATTTTCACCCTCGGGGAATAATTAGCCAACCTTGACTACCATAACAGTGCTACCTTCCATAAACATCTGACTACTTAACAATAAATGTTCTACAAACTGTAGCAAAATGTTTTACTATGACATGAATTGATCATAAACAACAATAATACCTTTAGCAGAGTTAAGGTGTCATCGGCCATACGACCTTTATTGGGAAATCCCAATCGAATCCCATTGCTTTGTGCTACGACATTAGCATTCCCATCCCCACTTCCATCTGTCAATGCCTTGATCAATTCAAATTCTATACACATACAACCATGAAACATTTGTTGTCAAGGAATGTATAAGCCCTAGATTTACTGTCACACGACCCTCAAACTTACACTCACAAAGCCAACAGTTGGATTTCACAACAAATGTTATATTGAAATTTATGGGAATCGAAGACCATAATGTTTAAATAAAATCTACTATTGTTGTTCATGTTAATGCAATGTAAGTACATTTGCTAAGTGTCGCATTGTTTGGAAGAGTTGTACAGCAGTGGCATTGTACATAAAGTTTTATGAAAGTGTGTTTAACTCGATTGTTAAATGTTTACAGTACTTCCAAATTGAAATTGTTTTTGTATAAAGATAATTGGGCAACTCCAAAAGCCATCTCTTGCAAATTTTTTAAGAATGTAATAAGAAATCACTCATTAGCTCACTCTATGTATTCATATATGGACATGAGTGACCAGTGAGTGACCAATGAGTGTTGATCTATCTTCCAGCAAGAGGAAGAAACCTTCGAAGCAATGCATCCACTATTAGCTTCGATGCATCATTTCTAGAACAATTTTATCCTCTCTCTCTTCAGTTGATCATCTGAAACAAGGGATTAAAGAACTTAAAACTAAAACCAATGAAATATATTATATAACCATGTTGTTGTAAGCTATGAGGCCAAGACCATACAAACTAAAATGTGACTAAACATCGTGAGATACCGGGTGAAATTGGTTGAGATTCTATTTCTAGTTACATCAAGAGTTTATAGTTTCTGCTCTTTATTAGAATTATTCTTATTGATTTTTTCCACTGGAAAATTATAGGTCATGTGTGATTGGCCTCTAAATAATTGTTTGGTGCCTTTGATATGGCACTATACAAAAAGTTGAATTTGCATTGTTTGTCTGGGTTTTCTCACTAGCTTTGCATGTGATCGATGACACCTAAGGACTGCATTGGATTAGTGAATTCATTGACATTTTTTACAGTCGACAATTCACACACCACTTGGACTGAATTAATCTCTCAATGTTTGATTAGAGCTAGGTATGATCAGTTGGTAACTTCACAATACAACATACATTCCCTAAAAGAATTCCTAGTTAGCAATTCTAAGACAACCAATCACACATTATTGAAATAGTATCATAAGCCTTGCTTGAATTTTGGAATCATAGCTCTCGAGACCTGCTCTTATGTACCAAGGATGGATGTATCTCTATGCCTTCGTGGATTACAAATTATAGAACTTTTGACTATGGTAAAATTTAGAGCCAAAATTCGAATTTCTTATAGGCTAGTTGTGTTTTTATTTGGAAATGAAGTCTTTGGATCCATTGGGCCAATAGGGAGAACATGAAGTGTTTTTATTTGGATATGAAGTCTTTGGATCCATTGGGCCAATAGGGAGAACATGAAATGTTTTTAGTTGTCATAGACAAACTCTTCTTATACAATTTGTTTCCATAGTGCAACCTAATTTGGATTGTGGGTGGATATTTTGAAGTCTAATGTGGTTAGGAGAATATGCTTTTGTATGCAAAGTGTGTTGATGAAAATCAAATGAACGCTTCAGGATTTTATCGTTTCTAATTGTATTAGAAAGATTAAAATGCAAATATTGTGAATGGATGAAAAAATTTCTTCATGTGTTTGTACATTGCTTGTAGGCATTGATACAAAATGAGTAATCAAGGCAAAAAATGGAAAACTATCGTGGGCCTTGAGGTGCAAGACATAAAGACAATATCACATTTTCTGGTAAAGATTTAGTTTGGTCTAAAGTATATCCAATGAACATGAGCATTGATCGAGTTGTAGAAATCCATTCAAAAAGAATTCCTAACTTTATTAGAGGGGAGGAAATGAATCCAGAAGCCCCGTGTACTTTCATCTACTTACAAAACAAACCCCCAAAATCAAGGGCTTGTGTTGCCTTACGATATAAGTTGTAAGTAGCTTAGAAATGCAATGTTTACATGTTGGTAATACAAGTGTTTTATCATTTGTTGTATGTATTGACGTTTCAAACATTGTTATGTAGTTATGTTTTCTCATATGGCCCATAGGACAAAAGAGGAAAGTATACAAAGAAATGAAGGACATCGTTTGTGAAGAAGAGGGGTTGCCAGTGCCACTTCATTGTAAAGGTTATGGTTCAAAACCCCGACATAACAATTTTGACATATAATGTGTATGACCATGAAGATGGGGAAGGATGGCCTTGTCATGGCCAACATGATACTTTGGGTGAGGCTAGGTCCATTCATAAGCCAAGGCTTTCAAGAGACATGATTTCTTATGTTGAAAGTTGTTATTTTTTGGAAGTGTTAGTTGATTCAGTTTGTAAAATGCACATTGAGAAACATGTTGATATGGATGCCACAATCCGAGAAACATATTTTTTCTTATGCAAGAAAGATGTTGTAAACATCTACAATTATTTGATGAAGGGAAACTACCAATTGCACACAAAAAAAAAAATGATTGTGAACCTTTGGTATCAAAAACACCAAGATGATTTTTTCTTTTACCAAAAGCCCAATGGTGGAGAAGTCCCTTTCATAGCTTGAATTCAAACACAATGGATGTTGGAGACCATGGTCAAGCTATCTCACAATAGCTTGATAGCCATGGATTCAACATTCAATACAAATAAATGTGGGGTAATTATGTTTCCAATGATTGAATTAGTATGATCGTTTAATTTGTAGTGATTAAAGATTATTGATGACTTAAACTTGACTACACATGTTCTTTGAATATGACAATATCAATTGTACACACTCGTGACTTTTGATGAACAACCAAGCGGGGTGCCAATTGCATAACGAAATACATCATATGATATTGCATTATGGTTGGAGCAACTCATGCATAAGTGTTACCAATTTTGTTTTGATTGGAAAGTCAATGCCTTCATGGTTGATGATGCTTTGGATGAAATCATTGCTTTAAGGTAACTTCAATCTTGTTATTCGAATTTAAGTTGTATTTATTCTAAGAATTTCACATTAAAGATTAATTGAATTTGGCAGGAGGATCACAAGGTGTGAAGTGATCATATGTATTTGGCATGTACGACGAACATGGCTAAAAAATGTGAACCGGTTGGCTAGTAGTCCATAAAAATCAAATGAGATGTTCAATGAGTTAGGTTTTATCATGAAAAATTGTTCCAATGACAAAATGACCAATGCAATCGATGGATTTTTCAACAAATTCGCAAATGAAGAGAAGTTCTTAAACTATTTCTACAAGAATTGGGTTGTCGGTGATAAGATCTGTAAGTGCACATACTTTTGTTTGTATTTTTATTTTTGTGTTTCACACAGATGATATCTTCACTAACTTTATTTTTATATGTAAGGATATGGATAAAAGGATGTAGAGATTTTCCTCATGCGAATAAGGAGACAAATAATGTTAGTGAATCATACCATTGTTGCCCGAAGACAAAATTTCTATCAAATTGAAGAAAAAAGTGTGCTCATAGGATGGATTGCTTGTTGTATATCCTCCTGATAAATGTTGAACCCTATCACTGATGTTGGGATAGGATTTTGGGAACTGCGCAGGAGCAAACAACGCACACAAAAGAAGGAAAGACAGTTGGCTCACTTTTAGGGATTAGCGTGTGCAAAAGAAGGAAGACCATTGGAAGTTGTTAGACATTTTGGATCCATTGATATGGGCTAAGCCCTATTGTAATTGTATAAATATGTAAGGGCTTTGGGATAGATAATATGTAATGTATGAAGAGCGAAGTAGGCAAGTAAGTAACGAAGAGCGACAAAGAGATAGGAGAACGACAAGGGCATTTTCTATGAGACATAATGTATGAGCGCAATGCGCATATTTTGTAATGGATGTTTTGAATAATATAATGAGAAGTCGGGCGTTGTGGACATAACCCATCCTGGGTGAACCATGTTAAATCATGGTGTTTATGTGTTATGATGTGATTGTTCTATTTATTGTGCATATGCTATATATTATGTTGCGATGAATATGTTACATGTTATTATGTTTTTGCACACGTGATATAAGGTATAATGAACAATTGCTAAGTAGAATGGTTATAAGGACTGCCTCCCATCCCTTCATCACTACAAAAACCTGGTTCATGCAGTTCTCATAGATACCTCGGGTGAGACTTCACCTGCTTGCGAGTGATGTCAAAAGTGTCAGTATCTGAGGGTTTTGTTGGTGAACTATCCACCGGAAAATACAAATCAATGCAGGATCGAGACAAGAATTGAATGTGAACAAAATCAGATTGGACCAAGAATTTTGGTGCGAATAGGAATGAAACATCTGGCAACAACCTATAAAAGCATACCAGGGGCGATAAGAAAGGGTCATATATGTTTGGACATTTGAAGAGAACGGAGAGCCAGAGGAGAGCCAGAGCTTACAAAGGAGAGAGTCGAGTGAGTTACATCGTAGAAAACCACGGCGGGCACCAAAGACAGGAGCATCCACATCATACATGAAAAAAATGCGCACTAAGTAGGCATCGGTACCAGTACATGAAGAAACCCCGAGAGTAGAGGCATCATATATAGTAAATTTTCCAATGGCATATGTGCCACCCAGAAAGCCAACAACAAAGCAATTTAGACTGCCCAAGGAGCCACGATATGACCTCGTTACACCGATGATTCCACCTGGGGTCACTATTGAGGGAGACATGTTAGGCACAGTAGGAAGTCTGTAGTTTTTAGACCATTATCTTGCAGATGTGAAGAAATTTCTAGAGTTAACATCGCAAAATTATCTACGCATATGACTAATCCCAGACTCACTTGTACTCACAGTCGAACTGCAGGAGTGCGCAACAGGACTGCAACGAACAGAACAGGACTGCAACGAACAGACATATTGAACATGTTGGAGATCCCACACTTTGGCAGAAGTGCAAAAATCAACATATGCGTCAAGTTATTGTTGAGTTGTGTCCACAAAGGGTTTCTCTAGTTGGACAAGCCAATGTCGATCGACACCCAACTTATCACGCAGATTATAGGATTTTCATCAGCAGGGGAAGACCCACTACCTTTGTTCATGGACAAGACTCAAGAGAAAGCATTAGCAAAAAGGATGAAGGACAAATATGGCAAGCACAAAGGAGCACACAGATTAGACGTCACAAGCTTTAATGATGATACCAACAGATTTGCGACATAAGTGTTGGCTTGCAAGTTACTCAAGAAATGTCTCAGAGACCACGTACCAACAGGAGTAATAGCAGCAGCAAAAAAATGCATAGCATGAGTACAGATGAATTGAGCGACATTTTTGGTGAATCAATTTTTAACTGATGGGAGGGAAGCATGGGATAAAGGTATCGAGTTTCACTATGGTTGGTTATCGATTTTGATTGCATTAGTTACTTGGAGGGAGCTGAAAGAAACTTATTTCCTGAAAGGTAAGAAGGAACCATGCCTCGCAGCAAGTTATGTTTCGTTGTGGCATACCGCACACAAGAATAGAAAAATGGACAACGATATCACGTTCTACATTTATAAGGAGACAATACGACAGTGTATTGAGGACACACCACCTCAGATAATTGAAGCATACAAAGAAGTCATGCGATTCAAAGCAGGGCCACACCACATGTACATCCAAGCAAAGAGAGACCCAAATCAACAATGGTTGTCGACTAGCTACAAACTGACAGAACATGATGTCAGACACATTGTAAACGACTGGGAAGCAAAGTGGAAAACCCCTCTGTTGGAAACAACGTAGAAGGAGATGCAACACTAAGAGAAGGATCAAGAAGAAGAATATGAACACGAAGAACAAGGGAATGGTGCAGGCGACACTCAAACAACACTGCCCACTGGAGAGAAGAGAAAAGAGCATCCCAAGGAGTGCTCAACACATAAACACAAGAAGAGGAAAGCCTCAAAGGAAGTATCTATCCAGGCCTTAACTGAAGATGACTTGGAGAACATTGGAGCTCATGTGAAAGATGTCACTGAAGAAGCATTTCAATGAGTTGCGCAAAAATAGGAGGAAATGCACATGAATGTGCAAGAGAAGATAGTTACATTGCGCTAGATTCTGGAATCAACCGGGATAGCACCAGTCTGACTGACAGAAGAAGAACAAACAAAGAGAACAAAAAAGACAATAGAGTCATGATCGATAACATCTCAACCTCCACTATCCTCAATAGAGCACCAGATCATGAAGATATCGACAGAGGCCATAGAGTTCCCCACGACAAAAATGAAGGAGCACACACATGCATGTTGCCACAACTATCGGTGAACACAACTACTGGTGAACATGCTACATAGCTTGCAGACAAGTGTCACACAAGAGACATAGTTGCATGTAGAATCGACTGCTATGGAGTTGGTCAAAGTGTCTGTAGATAATGATGCACTACACGCTGAATACAACAAACTCATGCTAAAACAGGGCAAGGTTTGCAAAAAACAACAAGATTGCAACAAGAAGTGCACGAAGCATACAAAAAAATCCCAGAGGTGCAAATGGAAGTAGATACTCCCTTATAAGACCAAGTTATAATGATAAGTGAAGCCATTAGAGGTTTTCGCGCAAAAATAATCGACTTAGAAGCTTG
Source organism: Picea engelmannii (assembly GCA_009831015.1). NCBI lineage: Eukaryota > Viridiplantae > Streptophyta > Pinopsida > Pinales > Pinaceae > Picea > Picea engelmannii. The sequence goes on from ML777023.1 coordinate 558,798, forward strand.
CACAACACCGAGTACCCCACCAAAAGAAAGGGAGCAACATGAGAAGACAACCATGACAACCCTAGAGAGTATTAAGAGTTTGGATGAGGAATGCACAAAATTATATGAAGTTAGTACACAAGTGTGGACTCAATTGTTGGAGGATGCAGAGTTACAAACAATAGAACAAAGATTACAAGGTGCACAGGAGAAGGGGCAGAAGTTCAAAGAAACAATAAGCACTCTGCCAACAATAGAATGAATGGTTGTAATAGTTGAGAATAGGTAGTTGTACCTCAAGATAAAACAGATAAGAGCTAAACAACCGACTCTCGTGCAAAAGCTTGAGCCGTTGTAGGAGGAGGCATTTTGAGTGATAGAAGAAATTGTGGCTACACAAGTCATAGTAAAGCCAACAGTGCAAGACAATGCAGAGAAATTGAAGACCCCCATTACCGCGTAGACAACAAAGAGGATTTTGGAGCAAGAAGCATAGACAAAGGATAAGGTCGCAACCGTGAAGGAAACTTTTCAGAAGTTCGTTGTGACATGCCAGGAAGCGCAACAAAAGGATTGAGTGGCTTGAGACGAGCCATAAGTGAGTGTTGGGGGCCTGTTAGGATAGGATTTTGGGGACCAATTTTGGGAACTGTGCAAGAGCAAACAACAGATGCAAAAGAAGGAAAGACAGTTGGCGCACTTTTAGGGGTCAACGCACGCAAAAGAAGGAGGACCCTTGGAAGTCATTAGGCATTTTGGGTCCATTGATACAGGCTAAGTCCCATTGTAATTGTATAAATATGTAAGGGTTTTGGGATAGATAATATGCAATGTATGAAGAGCGAAGTAGGCAAGTAAGTAATTAGCGAAGAGCGATGGAGAGACAAGAGAACAACAAGGGAATTTTGTATGAGACATATGTTAAGGTTTAAGCTATTATTAGGTTTCTTTTCAATTCACTAGATAACCATAGCATAAATAGGATCACTGAGAAATACACAATCACAAGAGACACAACATTTATCCTGGGAAACCCTCATGGGGGAGAAAACCCAGGAAAAACTTCCTTAATATAGATAGCTAATACAATGCCAAGAGAATAAATCAAACAAGACAAAAAGTCCTCTCCCAAGTAGTGCGCCCCTCTCTCTCTCTTCTTCTCCAACTGCAGCTCCAGACTTGCGCTCTGATGAACAAGTGAGTGTGTGTCCAAATGAGGCGCTAGCCTCTCTTATTTATACAATCTGGCAGGCGCTAGAGTGGGGTGTCTTTTCACTGGCAGGGCCGACTTCTCAATCTGGGTGGTTATAACCACTTTAATATATTATGAGGTCGACTTTTCATTTAGCCCATTACAATTAGGGTTTGACCAATCCACAAAAGGGGATTTGGTCAATTACAATACCCGACATGATCAATCCGCAAAAGGGGATTGATCTAATGAATAATACATCAATAATAATTAGAATACTCTTTGCAGTTACATTATTTCAACAACATAATGTATGAGCGAAGTGCGCATATTTTGTAATGGATGTTCTGAATAATATAATGAGAAGTTGGTCGCTGTGGACGTAGCCCATCTTGGGTGCACCACGTTAAATCATGGTGTCTATGTGTTATGATGTGATTGTTTTGTTTATTGCACATATGATATATGTTTTGTTCCTATGAATATGTTACATTTCCCCGCACATGATATAAGGTATATTGAACAGATCCTAAGTAGAATGGTTATAAGGACTGCCTCCCATCCCTTCATCATTGTAGAAACTTAGTTCCTACAATTCCCATAGATACCTTAGGTGAGACTTCACTTGCTTGTAGATGATGCCGAAAGGGTCGGTATCTGAGGGTTTTGTTGGTGAATTCAAGTTGAACCCCAGGTCTGCCCACTGCACCCTGACAACCGGTTCAAGGAAATTGTGAAAAAATATTGATATTTGAATAACTACAGAAAAAAGAAACAACTTCAATCATCAATGGAAAAGGCAAGAAGAATTCTAGATAGTGATTGTTGTCCTCATGAGAGCATATCTCATGCCTACTAGGTGAGGAGTCAAACTAAGTGTGATAAGAAATATCTTGTTGGAGAATTTTTCTGGATGTAGACTATGTATGAGGTTTCAAAACATCCAACATTTTGAGTGGACACTCCACCCATCATTAGGGACATAAAAAGCTTATACGGTATAAAAGAGTGTCGAGTTTCATATTTATAAAATAGGAGAGCAAGTGAACATTGAGTGAATGAGAAAGGGTAAACTAAATTATAAGAAGTAGTCGTTGAAATTTTGAATCTGTTTTGTATGAGGTTTCGAAACCTCATATGCAGTCTACATCCTGAAAAATTCTCCAACATTATGACTAACTGTGGAAATTTACATAATAAGAAATACCCAATTCATTCAATGCCCAACATGAGACAAGTATGGAGGCACCAAACCTTCATGTAGATGCGAACAAATCTATTAAGGCCAATGACAATGTTGATGTAGATGTTGAGGGACTTCAATTAGCTAGAGAGGAGTTGTTCAGCTAATTAAAGCTACTTTTAAACAATCCTCCCTCTACTTTGAGCAAGACTGAACAACTGGTTGGTCTGGTTAAAAACATGTTGGATGAAGCCAATAATCTTCATATTATGGATCATGACTTCACCCTTGGGTTGGGTGCTTTTGAGTCATCTCTCAACAGGAAGAAGAGTTTCCTTAGCCCTAAAAAGAAGAACAAAAGAAGAAAACAAAGTGGTGGCTTGAAAATTGATTTGAATGTCCATGCATCTGAATATGAACCATTTAAGTTTCAGTACCTTAACAAGCGAATGCACCCTCTCTCCAACAATCATCATCTATGGTCCCAAGTGAGTTCAATAGAACGATGAGATCAATATGCTTAGATTAGTGTATATAGACATCACCATTTTTTAACGGAGTAGTTTGCGAATTGTTTGCAGAGGTGCAACAGTCCACTACTGTGACTTCATTCCAAGGACATAGACAAATATTGTGTCATTCTAGTTTTCCTACCATTACAAGTACATTTGATTGGACTCACAATTGACATAATCCATATTTTCATATGTGTATTACTTTACATGCCAATGTGCATTTTATTATAGATATAGGATCTTCTTTTGGAGATTTTTCTCCCCTGGAACATGCTTGACTATTTGACAACTCTCTAGTTGATGATTTTCTAGGTTTGTTGTGATATATTTTCTCCCAATTTTTTTTTATTGGTGTATCGGGTGTTGTTAATGTATTCTCAATGTGTTGAATATGCTTATGCCAAGTAACTATAGTATGAGGGGAGAAGCATCATGTTTTGTCATACAAAGCCAACCACACGAGGGTTGCAGCTCCAATATTGCCCAGTTTTTCAGAGACATACCTCATCATATCAAGTAATCCATTCTAGTGAAGGTGAACCCTCATATTTGGTATTTTTTAAGTTTTCACAATATCTGAGTGCTTAACATGAATACAAAATGATTTAAGGATCGAAACCATTTGAAAATGAACCCCATTTTGAAGAGTAGGATATTTATGAGAAATTATTATTAGCCCAAAAATATTGCAGAGTTAAAGCTCAAATAGGATGGTTTACCTAAGTAGAGCTTAGATTTTGAGTGAATTTTCACAAATTCCATGCTAGTGATGCCATCCCCATTTTGCCATGCCTAGCTAAGGTGAAGTCTATGCTATAGGGTAGTGACCCCTAATTCACAAAATTTGTGTTATAGGGAAACGACCATTGACTCATAATAATAATACACATAGAAAAAAAAAAGACAACAAGAAGTTCAAGATTAAACTTGTATCCACATATAATAACACACAAACACAAAAAGACAGCATCAAGTTTCATCTAGTTGCTCACCCAACTATGGGATCCCAAGATCTGATGATAATATAGACTTTATGTAGAATGTGGTAATTTAGTTTGAGAGGAATATCCTTGGTTTCACAGGCACAGTCATGCAACATGTTGTTATTTCATTACAAATTGTATTTGTGATTACTAGAGGTTTAATCAATTAGCTCCTCATTGTTTAAGGACAAGGCATAGATTTCATTTCAGTTATTTATGCATAAATTGCAGGCAGAGGGTGACAAATAGGTTCTCCAACCAATGGACTCTCCAAGACCTCCAATTGATGCAATGCAAAAGATACAAGCAAGATGCACATGCAAGATATTTGACAGAAATTGAACATCAATGTAGTGAAAAAAATGTTTTCTAGGTGTTGTTGCTCATTTGATGGGCTTAGAAGAGATGCCCGATAATTGTTATTGGTAACAAGAAATATTGTTATGTTGTCAAGTGTAGCAAGAACCTTTTAGTGTTAGGTCATACTGTCAAATTGTTGTGGGAACTTGGGTGATTTTCTCTCTTTCTCTCATTATTTTTTTTTACAGAAACTGGAATTTTTTTATATATAAAAGGCATGACCGAGGTCTCATATTACAAAGGAAGGTGTTGGTGGAAGAGATACCAGCTACAAAATTTCCACAAAAAGGCTTACAAAATTGAGTCTAGAATTGATTATACTCGACTGAAAGCAAAGCTTTTCTTTCCTATCCTAAAATTATCTTGCGAAAGATTTATTTATGCCATTTTTACAAAACTAAGGAGTGCCTTACTGATCTTCTTTAAACTTAGTCTTCCTCTGGAGGGGGCTCTAGCACTATGTTCAGATCAAGCAACATGGGGTCTGCTCTGCTTCATGTTTCCTCATTCTGGCTCTACGTCGGTAATTTTGGTGGCCCAGCTTCCAGCTTGGCTTCCATGTTCTCCCCTTGGCGTCTAAGAAATTCAACTTCGTCTTGTAATTGATTTATTAATGTGCAGTGTTGTGCTAGAGTGTCTAGTGTGAATGTGAGAGTGGAGCTGTGAGAATCAAGACGTAGATCTAGTTGTTGGGTGGTGGAGAAATTGTCGTCCACCAGCTCTTCTTCCGATCTTTCACGCGCTGAGCGGTGAGCCATTTTTGCAATTAGACTGACTGTGATTGCTAGAAAATTACCTCCAGTCCAATTGTTCATGCTGCCTTTAACACTGCCTTTGTCAATGATGTTGCCTCTATCGATGCTACCTTTGGTGCTGCCTCTATAGATGTTGCCTCTGTCGGAGTTGCCTCCAGTGCTACCTCTGGTGCTACCTCTATAGACGTTGCCTCTGTCGGAGTTGCCTCCAGTGCTGCCTCTGGTGCTGCCTCTATCGGTGGTGCATTTGTTGATGTTGCCTCTATCAAAGCTGCCTTTGGTGTTGTCTTTGGTGTTGCCTCTGTCGACACTTCTTACTGTGTTGTTGATGCTCATGACTTTATCTTGGGTTATCCCTCTGATTCTGAAGCATTGGAAAATTCCTATATTGTTTGGATGTTGTAATTCCCCTTCCCATATGAAATTCCAAATTGCAGAGTTTTGGTGTGGCTGGTTGTGGCGATGGGCTGAGCTTGCCTTCCAATTTACCTCCACTGGTTAAAATCTCGATGCATGATTGTCGTGCAATCTCACGATTTGAATGTCTTTCAAGCGTTGGAGTGGCATGTATTGTCTGCATTCCCTTGCGTTGAATCATGTCTAAGTTCCCTTCAATTACCCTCACCTCAAGCGAAGTTATGGCGGAGGTGATGTTGCAGGCTATTGAGCGAGCGTGGAGAGATGGGTACGACGAGTTCCCACATAGGAGGAACATAAAGTGATCTGAAATATCCATATTACCGTCTTGTTGTGTGCAGGTTCCCACGGGGCAGATGATATGGGAGTACAACTCCTCCCTAAGCATGACGCTCGGCTTACTACACGCCTCAGCTAGCTGTAGCGCCACGGGGAGACTGGCACCAGGTGGAGCGACGATGGGAGGGGGCTGAGAAAAGGTGCCTGCCCCACATTTCCATATGACCTGAGGCCTTTCCAATTGTTAAATTCGCTTGTTCATCCGCTTTTGTGTTGTTAGCGCGTGGGACATGATAGAAGGAGGATTGGAATGAGGATAAGATTGCTCTAATCCTCTCAATGATTCTTTTCAACTTTGAGTTCTTTAGGCTCGTCCCTTTGACGAAGTGCCGAATTATATTTTTTGAGTCCCCTATTACAATAATGTTGTTGAGTTTTCTTTCCTGAGCTAGGAGTACTCCTTGATACATCGCATAAGCCTCTGCCATGTTGTTGGTGGTTACGCCCAGATTCTAGGAGTAGTGTAGCATTCTTTTTCCTCTAGGGTTGTACAAAACCCCTCCCGCACCTACCTCCCATGGGTTTCCTTTTGATGCACCATCGAAATAGAGAACATGATTGTCTTGATAATTTAGCCAATTTTTTAAGTCTTGCTGAGAATAATGAAGTTGCCAGCATGATTTTTGTGGCAAATTTAAGGGGTGAATGGTGAGTAGGTTTATTTTCACCAACCATTTTTCTTCTTCTTCTGTCAAAGGGTGACCTACTCGAGCTTTGATATTTCGAGAGGAGAGGAACTCACCCAGTTGGTTTTTCGCATGGGCTACGACTATGGGGGGGGGGGGGGCAGGGGAACTAACTTCTCCTTAAAAATGCTTTTATTTATTGCCAACCATATTTGCCAGCACATATATTTTATCGAGGCCTTCCATGCACGACTAAAGATTGGTTTTTTATTGAGGTGGCCTTTGTAAGATTTACTCCATTTTCCGATCAGACTTCTGCAGCTTGTCGACCAAGAAATTTGAGGGGTTAGCTCTGAATAGACAATGTGCATCACTTGTTTGGAGAAATTGCAAATGAGGAAAATATGTTCAGTGCTTTCAAAGTCTTGATTGAAAAGAGCACATCTGAAGGGTCCCATATATCCTATTTTGAGTAGATTTTTCCATGTTAGGAGCTTGTTGTGAGCTAATTGCCAACCAAAAGTATTGATCTTGGGTAGACCATCTGGATTCCAAATTTCTTTCCAGATTGTTGATTTTTCTGGGAGTTCGTTGTCATGGAGGAGATTTTCATATCCCATCCTTACATAGTATCCTACCTCTCCCCAATCCCTACTATCATTCTGATTAAGATGTACTAGGGCGGATACATTTACAATCATGAGGAATTGATGGGACTCGTTGAGCAGGAAGGGGGGGACCTCTCCCAAGTTCCAATTTTTCCAAGTGCTATTGTTGTTCCACTCAGAGATATCATAGAGAGTGTTTTTCCCCTTGGATTTTAGCCAAGTTATGAGGGAGTGTAGAGGAGATATAGGACAATTTTCCCCTATCTGAGAAGTTATCTTCCCAAATTTTGATTTATTTACCATTCCCCGGGCTCCATCTGAGATGATTTTGAATGAGCGACATAGAGGCACAGATGAGCTTCCAGATAGGGGAACCTAATTGTTTGAGTGTGGCTATTTCTTAGCACCTCTTTCAATTTTTTGACAAGTATTTGTAGCAGATTGCCTTTTTCCACCATTCTTTACCTCCAATGATTAAGTGCCAAATTAGTTTCCCCCCCAGGGCTATGTTGATCTTTTCTAGGTCCCAGATCCCTAGGCCTTCGTTCTCTTTTGGGGTGCAGACAATAGACTAGTTGACCACGTGGAGCTTTTTTCCATTACCTTTATCACCTTGCCAAAGAAATTTTTTGATTAGTTTGGCCATTTCCTTTTTAATTCCCATCGGAGCATGGAGGGTTGAGAATTGAAAGATTGGAAACGAAAATACGATTGACTTTATTAAGACCACCCTTCCAGCTAGATTCGGCTAGGTTTCTCCCCAGACTTCAAATTGATCCTTGAGAGTTTGGAGAATCACTTCCCAAGCCTCCTTCGACAGGGACTTTATACTGATAGGAGTGCCAAGATACTTGAAGTACTTCCAATATATAGAAAAGGGGAACTGTAGAATATTTGCAATTCTAACCATTATACTTGCTTTTGTGTTCCAAGCATAGATTTGACTCTTTTGCTTGTTTATGACACCCCTCGAAGCTACATCATATTGGTCAAGGACCAGTTTGAATCTACTAGCCATAGTTTAAGAAGCTCCTCCTAGCAAAAGACTGGCATCAACAAACTGAGAGTTGTTTATTCTTCTTACTCCCCTTGCTATTTCCAACTCCGAGATGTTTCCAATAACTCTTTCATGCTCCAGTCTTTTCTTTAGTGTTTCTGCCATAATAACATACAACATTGGAGAAAGCAGACATCCTTGTCGTAGTCCTCTCGTGGCTTGGAAGAAAGGTGTTGGGTGCCCATTTATCAGGGGGGCTATCCAAGGGGTCGAGATGCATGCCCTAATCCATGAGATGAAGGAGTGATTGAAACCAAATCACTTTAAGACTTCACAAAGAAACTCATGCTTTACCCGGTCAAAGGCATTTTCCATATCTATTTTGATTATCATCCCTTTTTCCTTGTTAGTGACATTGGTGTGGATTTCTTCCTGCACTAGGATTATATTGTTCCAAATTTGTCTTTTCATGATGAAGCCCCCCTGATTGGGAAGTATGAGACGTGGAAGCAGATGTTTTAACCTATTTGCTATGATTTTTCCTAAGATTTTGTAAGAGACGTTACAAAGAGAGATTGGGGGAAAGAGATCAAAGGAGCTGGCAATTTTGTCCTTAGGAATCAGGGATAAAAAAGAGGTGTTGGTTGCCGCTCCTATCTTCAAGGTTGTTTGGACATATTTTATCATACAGAGTAGGTATTTTTTGATGATTTCCCAACACTTTATGTAAAAGTGTAATGTGAAATCGTCCGACCCGGAGGCTTTGTTAGGATCGAACTGATAAAGTATTGCTTTGACTCTCTCCCCTGTGACCACCTTGTTTAGCTCTTTATTATATTCTTCCTTTATCATTTGCAGGATGTGTTCTATGAATTGTAAACTCTGCTCTTTGTTGTCATCACCTTCCTAAGTGTAAAGTTTTCCAAAGTGGGAGGAAGCTTCTTTTTTAATCTCCTCAAAGGAGTTGATTCTCGTTCCCGAGGCTGTTTTTATTTCCTCCACTGTATTTATGTGTTGTCTAGTTTTGACTTGCTTACGAAAGAAAGATGTATTTTTGTCCCCTGCTTGAAGCCACATGGCTCTAGATTTGAGTCTCCACTCCTTTTCTTCATTGTGGACCGCTCTCATATAATTTTGAAAATGCTCTTTCTCTTGAACTAAATGTCTATTGTGAATGATATTTGAATCCATTTCTTCTTGAGTATCTTCTAGCTGCTTTTTGCACCTTTCAATTTCTTCTCTTATATTGTGGGAAGAGGCTTTAACCCACTCCTTGATTGTTTGCTTGGCATTTTTGAGTTTTTGTTCTGAGATATATACCGGGGTTCCATCCACCCAGTTTGACCAAACCGAGGAGATTAGTGGGAGGAATTTCGGACAGTCCATCCAAATGGGATTGAATTTTAAGGGAATGGGTCCCAAGTTTTCTGCTTTGTCAAAGGAGAGAGCTATTGGGCGGTGATCTAAGATTCCCCAAGGAACAATTTGGGAAGAGATGTTGAACGAGAGAAGGAGGAGAGATCTATGGATGAGAAAGCGATCTAATTTGGCTGCAATGTGTCCCACCCCTAGTCTTTTATTGCTCCAAGTGTATTTCCCTTTAAAAGGTTGAACATCAAACAGATCCAGCTCTGAGATCAGATCTTCCATGTGTTCCCTGAACGGGTCCTTTACTATATAGCTTCCTTTTTATTCCCCTTGGTGCAAAGTTGTGTTGAAGTCTCTCGCTATAATGCAGTTATTGTGTGTTCCGATCTCTTTGATTTTCATTAAGGATTCCCAACATTCTATTTTTTCCCAATAGTTATTAGGCATATAAACATTACCGAGAAGATAAGTGATGCCTGATTATAGATGCTTGAGATGCATCAACGACCAATGTGAAGATTCTAACTTTTTCTCTTCACTGAAGATTTTAGTATTCCAGACTGTGCAGATCCCTCCTCACGCTCCTCTAACATTTAGAGCTATTCCACTACTTGTTTTCTAGATTTGTTTCATATCTCGCAAGGCTTCAGAACCCTGCATATTGGTCTCCTGAATTAGGAGGATATGGGGTCTCTATGTTTTGATTAAATTTCCCATTGATTCTTTTTTCCCCTTTTATCCCAATCCTATACAATTCCAAGAGACTACCTTCATTATTTACTTGCATGTTTTGATGCCCCTCCTTTTGTGGGCTGTGAATTCCCTTTTGTTGTTGGATATTTTCCACTCTTCCCTTCTCTTTTGAGGACTTCTTCCAGCGTTGGTTGGGTTCCTAGTTCTTTGTCCTGATTTGCAGTTGTTTCCCTTCTCTTTATGTTGGTTTTCCTTCATGCTTTCGAGGATCTGGCATTCTTTAGGAGTTCCTGTAATGTTCCCAAGCCAATATGCAAGGAACATCATGATTTTGGGCGTCTTTTTAAACTTTTGGTGGTTGTGGCATTTTGTCAAACACTTTGCTTATTCTTGTCTCTTAGGTTGCGCTTAGGGATATACTAGTGATTTTAATGTGTATTTGCAGCAATAAACAAGAATATACAATCATGGAACATACCTCAACCATATGCAAGATCCATAATATGATAGACAAGCCAAAACACCTCAAATCTGATTTTATTCATAAATAGAAGAGCCCGATACAATGAAGATGTCGATCTCGAATGCTCAACAGATGGATCCAATAATAGGAGCTGCTACAAAATGCTCCAAGAAGATACCATAAGCCTCCAAAGGTTGAATACACCATGAATAGCAATACAAGAAAGATCTGGGTTGTATGAAGTGTCAACCCCCAAGCTAGAAGATGCCATGCCTTGCTGGATCACTGAATAGCCTCAACAATTCGGCCCTGCTGCCAAAGATGTATAATCACTCCAATAAATATGCCAAACAATAGATTGAGTCAATGCAAGAACAACCCAGGTGCTCAAATTGGTGAAAGACCCGCTAGACCCTTATATCTAGCCACCCTCCAAAGAATGGTGCGCCCCCCCTGGATGCATGAAACCCTAGATAATTCGGGCTTACTGTCAAAGACCTCCAAATGCTACGTTGAAGATGTCGAACTATAGATTGGGATGAGTAGAATCCCCTCCTGAAATCTCAGAACGAAACACCAAGGGAAACTCCTCCAAACGTTGAATCCTCCAATGGAGTTGCGCCCTCCTAAAACTATCAAACCCTACAATTTTGGCCCTGATGAAGGACGCCTCCAAATGCCCTGAAACTTGCTAGAAAGATAAATAGGGACACGACAAGTCACTAGGTGAAGTCCGAGGGTCAGATCTAAAGTATAACCCCTCCAAACTAAATAGATTTGAATCTCAAAATTGCCCTCCTTCTCTCCAATCCGTCCAATGCATCCAATAAACCAAATGGCACGTGAAACTCCTCTGGGATGCACTAGATCTAATGGCCAAGCCTTTGCAATGGAAACCCAGGTGCTAGAATCTGCCGAAGCCCTTCCAATCCCTTGGAACGAACTTCCCTCAAAGAATGGTGCGTCCCCCTTGCTGGAAACCCCCAATGGTGCGCCCTCCTTCTCTTCCTGTGCTTGTGGCTGGTGTAGAACCCTCATGCATTGATGTAGATCCGAACTAGAATGGTGTGGAGGAGTATTACATCCCCGAGAACAAGCTTAGGACAAGCTAGGTGGAATATTTCACCATTGAATCGTCCTCTAGGGTTTGTTAACTCAAAACCCTCAAAACCCCCAAGAGATGGACCCTCTAGCTAGAAGCCAGATATCAAAATGATAGACATACATGAATGAATCAATAGAGGCCCTTGCCTTTCCTTTATACTTCCTCCTCACCTTGTCCCTCCAAAGTGACTTTCATTTTATTAATAATTAATCAATTAATTAACCCTTTTACCTCTAAAAAGTGCCTTACCTCTCCTTGTGGCTTCCCTAGCCACTGAAAGTCACTTCTCACCATCCCATCCTGTAGTGTTGCTCCTCCCGATTCCAATGAGCTATTACACTGAGCGGTTCGTCCAAGTAATGTGCCCAAAATGACCTCTTCAGTTAATTTAATTAACTTATAGCTCAAAATACTCAAAATCATGGAAATCGTCGGAATGCAACGGAACCAAAGCCAACCTGTGCGAAATGGATCATAATGATGAAATGGGATGAGAGATGCAAGACGAACCCCAAAATGCCTCTCAATAGTCCATATACTTGCTATAACCTCCATCTAGCTACTCTGGTCATCATAACCCCCTATAATGTAATGATGTCCCAAAGTGGGGACATTACAGTCCTCCCTACTAGAAAATTGCTTGTCCTCAAGCAATAACCAAATCCCCTCAGGCATAATACCAGGATCCCATGTCCACTTGTGGGACATACAGTAGACCCCATCTACATATGAACTATCACGCACTCTGCCCCCCGTGTCCCATATCAAGACATGAACTGCAAATCCCTGAGAAGCATAATCCTGAAATGTATCAACACCATCAAAATCATGTACATGACACATGCCCTCATCCCGGAATGAGTCCACCCTCCAAGACACTACCACGATCAACACTACCTCCATCAACTGTGCATGTTGATGCTAGAATGAGGTACTGTAAGACCTCTGTGAGGCACCCTCAAGAGATGTGCTATCCTCAACACTGAAGCTCAATGGAAAGTCAAAACAACTTTCCCCTGCAATGGTCCACTTGCCCCTATCAGTCAGTGAAATGCTCAACCCTGCAATCCCTGGATCTCATGCTATACTCTATCGAAGAACCATCTTGGCACTGCACTATGTTGACCCTGCCTGACTGCTCCCTGTATATATACTGGATCCTCCACTCATGGATCCTCAAGCTGAGGTACCTGTGGCCATTGGACCTGCTATCCAGAAATTGCATCTGTGAAAACATCTCTGTGGAAGGAGTACCTTCCCAAACATCTGCATGTCTGATCATGATGATCAAGAGTGAAAAGTTGCCTCGCTCCATCGGACAAATCCCTTTAGGCCCACTCCAAACCAACCCATGGTGGCATATATGGCTCTCTGGCACAACCTGGGTCATCATGTAGTAAAACATCATACTATCCAAATGAACACCCGGATCCCAATGCAAACTTGGAAGTTTATCACTTCCAATCTCCTCTAACTGCTCCTGTGTCAGATTGGTCATTGTCGGAAGCCCTCTGTGCTCATCTGTGGTTACCTGGCCTATGATGCTCACCATCACACACCAAGTCTTGACCGTTTGTCTAACACGATCCACCTTTGACCTGTTGTATGCTGTAAAAGTACTCATGTCAGGTGGTCTCGACCTACTCACTCTCCATGCCCTCTGCCACTGTCTATACCAGATGTTGTCTATGATAAAAGTGTCAGGGCAGGCTAACAGAAACATTTGCAGCTGACTATAGGACTGGAAGGTGTCACATGCTTTGGTCAATCCCAAGGATTTGAACAGAAGCTCATCCATTGGTATCCATGATAAATACTCTCTTGTGTTCATCACCGAATCCCAACCATCCAGTACAACCAGAAGTAACTCCTTCAACTGTTGCTCAACCAACCTCCATCTCTCATATCCCATGCAACTACTGATATGGTGAAGGTGATCTCTCATGACTGGGTGTGGCTACAAAGGAGTGACATCTGCATGCTCCCCTAGGCGTGTCTCCTCTCTGCAAGGCACTATACCCCTCTGAATCCCACCATACATCTCGATATGTCTTTGTGAGTTATCACTCATCACTGTATGCTTCGACATACTCATGTCGTCTCTTGTAGACTCATGTTGTATCATAGATCCTGGGAGTACTGATGGATCAACCTCTACATGGAGGTCAACCACTCTCGAAACACAAATGGAAGTGTCCTCCATCAACTGGTGCTCCTCTGCTAGATCACCAACATCCTCTAACCATGTGACCAAAGGATATATCAGAGTGTCCACTAGGATAGATGAAGGGGATCTCTGACAGATCTCCTCAAGAAGCTCCTCTGATCTAGACTTTGATTCTTGAAGATTTGTCTATGTGCCTCTCAAGAATCCACGAGTGCTCTCCAACTCTTGAGTGAGTTGATCCACCTCCAACTCCTTCTCCCTCAGAGCCTCATGATACATCTTGCCAATCCTCAATAGGTAGTTCCTGTCAGTCAACAACTGTTGCTAATCAGTCCTCATCATAGATACTCTCTCCCTGAGAGTATGAAAGTCATCCATGGAAAATCCCTCATCTGCAATACCATGTGCCACCGATGCCTCCCAATAGTAATCAACCACAAAAGCATGTGTGCCATCAAAATGTCTAGTGGCTACCATGATCATAGCCTCACTAACTCTCAACTGTCCTGCTAAGTGGTGTGACTCCTGATCATAGTCATGTTGAGGTACCACCTCATGCCTCTCACTGCTAGTGCCATCACTGAAATCCTCAACAACACTCTCTGCAGAAGATAAAGTGTTGAGCTTCCCATTGTATACTATGCTACTGGGACCTCCTATATGCGACTATGTATCATCCTCAACTATTAGCTCCTTCTGCATCACACTGTATCCTGTATGAGCAGTCGTATCCTCTTGTGCACTCACCCTAATACTATCCTCTGTGCCTGGATCCCATATAGATGTGTCCAGACACGTGTTATGGTCGTCCTGACTAATAAAGAGTGCATCCTCATCAATGCAGTCCGATCCTAGAACTAAGTGCCCCATCAACCTGTCAGCATCCACAATCTGCTCAACTAATGGAGTCTCCAAAAATCGTGACTCAAACTCCTCATGCTAATATGTGAGTTTAGGATCAATTGTCTGCACACCATATATCCCCTCTTGGGTTTGTGGACCTACATGCCCATGGTGTTCATCCCTCACGTATGGCTCCTCTATGCTACTGCTATCCTCATGTGATGTGGCAGTCATAGGTGTCTAGAAAGATGACAGATGTCTCATGGTCAACAAAGGAAACTGGCCATTTGTAGGTGCTCACACGTGTGAGTCCTCACTAGTGTCACCACTCTGCTGAGCTGTAAGGGTCATCAATAGTATGTGATACGACTGCTGGACATTAAGTGCTATCCTCCTGTCCATCCCATTGCTCCCCCAATGTGCAAGGGTCACTATCCTCCCTAGGCGTGCCAGAATCTCCAGCCTCTATGCAAGAGTCACTATCACTAGCCTTTGTGCAAGAGTCACTATCATCATCAGACTGCCCCAAATCAACATCTATCGCTCCATCCTCACACAACTCATCATCACTGTCATAGTGTTCCTCAATAATGTTCTTTTGATCCTTACCCCTGCACCTATGATCTAGCTCCCAAGGCACCTTGCAATTGTAGCAAAGCTACGTGTTCCTAATGGGTGTGGGGTTACTTTGTTCTTCCATCCATCTAGTTGTTGTTGCTCTCTTTTTATCTACTATGATGATCCCATGTAAAACATCCTCTTCGCTCCAATTGGGATTTCTTAAGGCTACATACCGTGGGAAAGTTATTTGAGCCCTAGTTTCCTTGTTAAGGCCGGAATATTTTATCTCACAGTAAAGTATCTGAAGGTATATCTTGTCCATTTCCCATCTAACTTCTCTGGCTCTCTTTTCCTCTACTACGCCAGTCCAATGTGTAACCTTATCTTTGCTCCAAGTAGGATTTTTATAGGATACAAAATGATGGAATGTTATTAGACCTCTGAGATTCTCATTGAGGGTTTGATATTCCCTCTCACAATCAACAATCCTTCCTGTAAAATCCCACACATCCATCTCTCCTTGTGGAAGACCCTCAGGCTGGCAGGAGTTTAAGGTCCGATACCACTATAATGTTCTCAAGCCAATATGCAAGGAACATCACAATTTTGGGTGTCTTTTAAAACTTTTGGGGGTTGTGGCATTTCGTCAAACACTTTGCTTATTCTTGTCTCTTAGGTTGCACTTAGGGCTATATTGGTGATTTTAATGTGTATTTGTAGCAATAAACAAGAAGGTACAATCATGGAACATAACTCAACCATATGCAAGATCCATAATATGATAGACAAGCCAAAACTCCTCAGATATGATTTTATTCATAAATGGAAGAACCCGATACAATGAAGATGCCAATCTGGAATGCTCAACAGATGGATCCAATAATAGGAGCTGCTACAAAATGATCCAAGAAGATACTATAAGCCTCCAAAGGCTGAATACACCATGAATAGAAATACAAGAAAGATTTGGGCCGTATGAAGTGTCAACCCCCAAGCTAGAAGATGCTACACCCTGCTGGATCACTGAATAGCCTCAACAATTCGGCCCTGCTGCCAAAGATGTCCAATCACTCTAGTAAATATGCCAAACAGTAGATCGAGTCAATGCAAGAACAATCCAAGTGCTCAAATTGGTGAAAGACCTGCTAGACCCTTGGATCTAGCCACCCTCCAAAGAATGGTGTGCCCCCCCCTGGATGCTTGAAACCCTAGATAATTTGGCCTTGCTGTCAAAGACCTCCAAATGCTACGTTGAAGATGTTGAACTGTAGATCGGGATGAGTAGAATCCCCTCCTGAAATCTCAGACCGAAACACCAAGGGAAACTCCTCCAAATGTTGAATCCTCCAATGGAGTTGCGCCCTCCTAAAACTATCAAACCCTACAATTTCGGCCCTAATAAAGGAGGCCTCCAAATGCCTTGAAAATTGATAAAAAGATAGATCGGGACACTACAAGTCACTAGGTGAATTTTGAAGGTCAGATCTGAAGTATAACCCCTCCAAACTGAATAGATTTGAATCTCAAAATTGCCCTCCTTCTCTCCAATTCGTCCAATGCATCCAATAAACCAAATGGCACATGAAACTCCTCCAGAATGCACTAGATATAATGGCCAAGCCCCTGCAATGAAAACCCAGGTGCTAGAATCTGTTGAATCCCTTCCAATCCCTTGGAACGAACTTCCCTCAAAGAATGGTGCACCCCCCCTTGCTGGAAACCCCCAATGGTGCGCCCTCCTTTTCTTCCCATGCCTGTGGTTGGTGTAGAACCCTCCTGCACTGATGTAGATCTGAACTAGAATGGTGTGGAGGAGTATTACATCCCCAAGACCAAGCTTGGGACAATCTAGGTGGAATCTTTCACCATTGAATCGTCCTCTAGGGTTTGTTAAGTCAAAACCCTCAAAACCCCCAAGAGATGGGCCCTCTAGCTAGAAGCCAGATATCGAAATGATAGACATACATGAATGAATCAATAGAGGCCCTTGCCTTTCCTTTATACTTCCTGCTCACCTTGTCCCTCCAAAGTGACTTTCATTTTATTAATATTTAATTAATTAATTAAATCACTTTAATTAAATAATTAACCTTTTAACCTCTGAAAAGCGCCTTATCTCTCCTTGTGGCTTCCTTGGCCACTGAAAGTCACTTCTCACATCCCATCCTATACTGTTGCTCCTCTCGATTCCAATGAGCTATTACACTGAGCGATTCCTCCAAGTAATTTGCCCAAAATGACCTCTTCAGTGAATTTAATTAACTTATAGCTCAAAATACTCAAAATCATGGAAATCGTTGGAATGGAATGGAACAAAAGCCAACCTATGTGGAATGGATCGTAATGATGAAATGGCATGAGCAATGCAAACCGGACCCCAAAATGCCTCTTAATAGTCCATGTACTTGTTATAACCTCCATCTGGCTACTCTGGTCATCATAACCCCCTGTAATGTAATGAAGTCCCAAAGTGGGGACATTACAGTTCCATATCAAATTCCGCCCCTGAGTCCTCCTGACTTTCATCCTCCATCCCACGGGAGGGATATAGGAGTTGAGGGGCATCAGGCTCGATTTGAGGCAAAGGAGGGTCTGGATCTGGGTTTTGTTGACTATGAATTTCTTCTGTGCTTTCTTTTGAGTTGGCCATTTCTACTTCTAGGTTCTCAAGAGGGTCATACCTATTTTTGTTGCTTTCTACTTCATTATTGTTTTGCATCAGTGATTTCCCCTTGATTGGTGAGGAGGGCATGGTGTTGGTTTTCCTTTCCTGTTGTTGAGCTCCTAATTTATTTGTCACTTTCTTTCTTTTAGCTGGCTGTGATTGCTCTGGCGCTTTGTTCTCGGGGTTCTCCAATGTTGCCTTGGTATAGTTTTTGGCTAGATGTCCATACTCACGACAAGCTTTGCATTTAAATGGGAGATGCTCGTAGTCTACTGTTTGAATATATGACCACCCATATAGGGTTAGTTGGATTGCCTCTGGAAGTCCTTTTTCTAGATCTACTTCAACACAGAGACGAGCACATGATTGGAGTCTGTCTTGTGGTTCAGCTCGATCGATGAACCTTCCTAGTGCGTTTCCAATGTTTTTTATGGTTTCATCATTCCAAAAATAGAGAGGCAGAAAGGGTAGCGTGACCTAGACTGGGACATCAGATGGGATATCATTTTCTAGGCTAAAGTCTGGAGTCCATTGATTTCGGTGCATTCCTTTGGTGCCCATGAACTATGGGCCATTTCTAAAAATCAAGTCTCTATCAGCTTTATTTTCAAAGAGGAAGACATATAATCCCTTACCAAAGAAGGTTGTTGACAACTACCATTTTATCGTTTTCTTCCAGTTTTGCTCCAGCCATTGCGCCATTTCTCTTGGGGAGGGCCAGAGTCCCACTAATTGTCCAATCAAGCCATTTTCAACCGGTCTCAGGGCAAACGACCGAGAGGAGGGGGAATGAACAGAGACCTTCGGGATCTCATCAAGCTTCTTAACAAAACGTGACTAGGGGATTCCTTTTGTTGATTTTGTGTACAATGAAATAAGTGGATGGAACACGACAAGGTCCGAAGGTGGGGGTGGTTGTGGAGGATACCTCTCCCCTGAGCCAGAAGGCATGGCAGGGGGGCGACCGGAAACTGAAACCCTAGTTTCAGAGTCGGGGTTTCAATGCATCGCTTTTTTTACGTCCCCCTTTCTCTCATTATTGAAGGAGGGATTATTGTTGATTAAAAGGCCAGAGACTTAAAAGATCCCAGGGGAAGTAAAACTTATATGATGTAAAGTACAAGGATTTAAATTCATCGTAGATAATTCATCTAAGGTGCTTCTCTAATTTGTATTTACTTATTTAAGCTCAATTAGCTTGTGTGTTGTCACCTCAGAAAATTTTGTTTCAATTCAGAAGCTTTAAGAGTGATTCCAAAATATAAGTTGAGATTCCTTTTACAATTATTTTTATGTATGTGAATGTTTTCAACAAACTTGTTTTCAGTTTGCTATGCTACAAAATAAATTGAAGAACAAGAAAAGTATGAGAGAGGCATTCTGGACAAATTGTAAGTGCCACCTCCAAGTGTAATGGACTATAGGTTGTGACAGAACTTAGAACACAAACTTCTAGTTCTTGATACTGACAGGCTTCCCATGGCCCCATTTTGGAAATATCAAGTTCAAATTTAAAGTTGATTCTTGTTAGGCCAGTTTGGCTTGTTTGGAATTTTCAAGTTTATTCTCTTTTATTGATTTAACTTAAAGGACCATGAGCGTGCATATGACATAGGGTAACAAGGTTGCAAGGTTGAAATGAGTGTATGCAAGAGACTACAAACTTTTGTAATCAAGCCCATAAATAAACCTAGGAAAAATCCCATTGAAGCATTATCTAAAAGATGGTCACATGTTTTCCCAAGGTCTAGGTCAAGATAATTTCTCTTCCTCTAGTAGGAGAATATTTCCATAAAGTGCTAAAGTGTAAATGACTAGAGGTGCTTCACTCTTGGTCAAGAGCCTACAACAAGTTTCAACTCTATCCACCAAGCAACAAGATCCAAACAATCAAACAACCAAGCATTACATTTAAAAAGTGATCGATGTAGAACCAATTTTACCCGTGGTTTTTTGGATTGCAATCAGTTCCCCATTTCAGGTCACCTTGCCTATAAAGAAAAAAAGCCTTGTGGATAGTCAAATCTAACATCGTTTTTTCAACCCATTTCCAAATAGTTCTCAATATATGATTTGCTAAATGGTGAAAAGTTTGTAATTTTCCAAATAATTTGTTTTGCAAATTAATAACCATATTTTCAAGTTGGTAATTGAATATTAAGGTCCTCTTAATATTTTCAAAAGTGGACAAAATCATGACAATTGTGATCTATAAAAAAAAAATTTGAGGTATAAGATGGGAAGAGTTCAATCAAATTAAATTTTGTGCCTTAGAAAAGAAAAGCTTGGGAGTTAAAGGATAAAAAATCTCAATTCTAGGAAATATGTTTCAATTCTATGTATTAACCATATGGGGTGAAGTCGTGAAATCATGCTCAAATGCAAATTTTCTTATTTGAAATGGCTAAAGCTTCCAACTACTAAAGGTTGAAACATCTATTTGAAATACGATTCTTACGAGTTCCAAGTCTTTACAATTGGAGTTTTCCAGTCAAAAAGGTAAATAGAGCACTTATATATGGTCTCACAGTCATAAGTTGTTGCTCAAGAGTCAAGATCATCATATACTTCAAAGTAAGATCTATCAAAATCCACACTTAAGCTTACATAGTATAATTTATGTAGTTATAATTTCCAGCCACTTGATTAAATTGTGAAATTGAACTTTATCATGCCTCACTTGGTTTTGAAATTGATGGACACCCAATCTTGTCAATTCCATGTATTAAATGGGGCCAAGCCATGAAGTCATGTTTAGATGCAAAAATTGCTTATTTGAAATGGCTAAAGACTCAAACTCCCGATACATCTTTCAAATATAATTTTTGTAAATTGCAGGTCTTTCCAATTGGAGTTGTCTTGTCAAAGAGGTACATAAACCACTTATATATGGTCAAACAACCGCTCAAGAGTGAAAATCATCCCATGCTCCAAAATATGATCCATGGAAATCCATGCTTAACCTTTCATGGCATAACTAATGTATCAACAATAACCAACCACTTGTTTAAATAATGGAATTGAACTTTATCATGCATTGCCTAGTTTTGAAACTGATTGACATCCAATCCTATCAACCCACCAACGAGAACCATATCTTTAACATAGACTAATATATATGGGGTTTGAAGCATACTTATAACACATTTTTTAACACACAATTCAAATATGATCTAGTCAAAATCATTATTCTACCATGTTTACAGTGAAACAAGGATTGAAGAAGATAATGTGGGTGTGGAAAACAGAGGTGCTAGACTCATTTGTGAATACATTCAAGAAATAACATTTGTTTAGGTGTCATGAATTACTCTAGAAAACATGGTAGAATAACAAAGAAAAAATAGTTAGAACCTCAAAAGCACTCATTTATTTAATCACAAACCATATAGATAAGTTTGGAATTATACAAAGCCTTGTTCAACCTTGTCACCCTTACAAGGGACCCCAATTATTACAATTTGAGACAAATGTAGTAGAGTAATGGGTTCTTCTTTAGTGAAACAACCTACATGCCACTAGAGACACAACAACAATCATCACAAGAAAGCATTCACACATTGGGGATCTACATCAATGTCCATCAATGACTTTTATTGGCATAGATGGCGATACAAAGTCATCTTTGACACCTTCACCTACAATTGACATTGTTCCCGATACTAGATCACTTGACATCCTCTTAATCTCGGCATTCGAACTTGATAAATTCCTTTCATCTGATTACATATCAATTATGAGTTGGTGAAGAATGAAATATCATTGGAACCATATTTTTTGTTTCTTTTAGCCCTTCAACAAGGGCAATATAGTATGCTTCATTATTTGTAGTCTTTCCATAAACTTCTCTCTTAGTTTGGAGGACATTATTTAGTGACATGTTGTGAAGGACATATGTAATAATTGCTTGAACCGGGTTTGGATAACAAGACACTTCAATGCAAAATGTCCACTTCTACACCATTCTATATGCCTCCAAGTACCCAAAGAAAAATAAAACAACAAATTTTGATTAGGCATTTATAAATAAACTTTCAACATTGAACAAGCTACAATACCTAAAATAAATGAAGATATAGTAGAATAGGAAAACAATAGATTATTTATGAAGGTAAGGGAATCTTAATTTCGTTGATATGCCCCAACTCCTTTTCCCATATGTTAGAATAAATGTTGGCCACATAAACAAAATATTTGAAAAATCTTTCAATCCTGCAAATCTTTCAAGCCCGAACTAATCTCTCAATATTTCAAGTCAACAATTCACACACCACTTGGACCAAACTAATGTTCTTGCTATTGGCATATGATAAATACTTGAGATTCTCCAAACAAGTAGTACCTTGTGGTGGGACAACAACAATCACTCCCCAAAGACTAAGAACACTTGCAAAACAACATGTATAGATTAACAATAGCTCAATGCTTAATTTTCCTATTATTTCAAAAAGTTTTTAATATATGCATGATTTGAATCATTGTGTTGATGTAAGTTGATGACATATTGGGAGATAATTCTTTGAGGATGTCATACATGGTTGGATATGCTTCCCTCTATCCAAAACATATTCATCATGGAGCCTTTCTCTGCCTTCCAAGGTGAATCATCCTCAAATTTGTCACATAATTGTGAGCAATGTGACATTGCACTAATATTTCATGAAATGGTCAAAGGAGATTTGAACATATTCACGAGGAATGTGACATTTCACTATTCATTCTTACTACACATTTGAGAATTGAAGTTGCATCCTATCTCACTAATTCCTATGATTCATTAGTTCAAGACTAGTATTGTGATATGTGATGGTGTTTGTGTCTTGTTTCCTTCCACAATGTTTGGTTGAGTAGACTCAGATCCCAATGACTTAGGTGCCTTGGTTTGTGCAATTTTCAATCTCCAACACTCTATGAAAATTTCTAGTATCAGCCATTTTAGGAAAAAAAAAATCCCAGAGATTGTCTATCACTATAAAACTTATATTCTATACATGAAAGAGAAGCTCATGATCCCCCAAATACAGAATGGAGTTATAAACTTAACCTTGAGGCATACATTACATTGGGAGAGATGAATGGATAATGATGTAAGAATACCATAAATTTTATAAGAAAGAAAAAACAAGAAGCGTATGAGTGGAAATGATTACTAGGGTAGGTGTGGTAGCAAAAGAAGGAGCCTCATGTTTAACCTTAATAATGCACCTTTTGATAGCAGTTCTAGCAGAAAATACTATTTTATCTAGTTTTTCTCCAACTTCATAATCTCATATTTACAATTGGTTTCTTATATTATGAGTTGTTGCAAGTAATGGCTCAAATTCTAGAATTATCATGCAAGTTAGTATAAAGTTCTTCTTACTCTTTATTTTTGAAGTAAAAAGGTCTATAAATGTTTGGCAATGTTAACACATTAATGTTGCTAAACTGTAGTATCACAAACAATATGCATGCATCTAACAACATACTGTATATGTGGGAATATATATATAATTAGACTTGAAATAACTTCATTTCCTATTGTATATGTCCTAGGATATACACTATTAATTACTTCGCTATGTATAATATATCAATCACCAAAGAATAAATATCGAGAATATATTAAACTAATAAATAAAAATTGTCACCACCATTATGCATTTTCCAACAGTTTCAAACAAACAATCACTTATAACAAACCCTTTATGAATTAAGGTAGAGAGAGTTTATCTTAAACATACTTTTAATTACAAGCTTCTTGAATAACAAAATTTCAATTGTTGAAATGAGGTGCTCCATTCTACATATGTACAAATTATTAGGGAAATTTGATTGTTCTTCTTCCAAGTAACATTTTGCACAATTGTTTTTTTCTTAGACTTGTTGCAGAGAGTACCGCGAGGATGAACATAACAAATAGAATTTTTGTGATTTGATCGAAAGATGTGTAAAATCAACAACAACCTCCTCTATGAGACTATTGAAAATATGTAGTTGAACTTCAAGCCCTATTTTCTCAACATCTTCATGCGATACCATTGGGCATTCTTCAATATTACCCAAATCCCTGTTAACCAAAGCATTAACATCTTCAAAAATCTTGCAATCAACTTTTGGAAAGCAATAGATTTCAGACCATAGCTCTTCTAGAAGTTGTTCACCAGTGGACTTGTAACAAAAATTTAGTTTCTTGGGGTTTACCCAAGGAATTTTTTTCAAAAAAGGCTTCACTTTCTCACACAAAATTTCATCCATAAGCTCGAAAAGAAGCCTCCCATGGCTTGAAAGCTTCTAGGTTGGATTGCATGCCATTAGTTTTAGGTTCTTGTAATATTTCTCGAGCTGATTATAGATATCTAGATTAATTGGATGAGTAGAAGAATACCATGCAATAAATGCTACCATTATGTGGCTTCTGAAACCAACAAAACAAAGAATGTCTCTCACATAGACGAGGTATGATTTGCTTTCATATGGACAAATAATATGATCCACGCTTAAGCTTTCAACACTACCAACTATCTGCAAATAGCTACAATTTAGGTTTGAATTTGAAACTTTATCTCGTGTCGTAAATTTTCGTTGATAGGGGACCTTCTCTTCCAGCTCAAGTAGATTTTCCCTATTCAATTTGATAATGAATATGTTGTCTCTCTAATAATCTTTTATCAGACAATATCATCAATAGACAATAGAGGAAACCCTAATATAATGGTTCATCCCTTGCGCTCCAACTTCCCATCCGAGGAACAATTTGTAGCCATGCTCAAATCCCGCTAAAAATTTAAGAAGCAATGCCACCCCTTGCAACATCAATGGAGCAAATTATGTGTTTGGGATGTGAACTACAGATGATGTCGTGATGATAAATGGAAATGAGAAATATTAATATAAATTAGTTATTTAATAATATAGGGTTAAGGAGGGTATGCATAATCGATATTAATTTTTTACAATGAACGCTTATAATACAAAGAGTCCATTACACAGATCATTACATTAGTGCAATAATTTATCATGTTGGTTCAATAATTCATTATGTTGGTTCAAAACATATTATAAATAACTTGACTGTGTAAATCATTGCAAGAAGATTCATACATTTAGTGTTTGCATAATTTAACCTAAGAAATACATGGGACCTGCACGGGATTGTAGAATCAAACTTGAGCAATACACAAGACCTATGACTCCTTGCTACAATCTAGGATAAAATAACAATGAGTTGAACTTGCAATAATAGAGGAGGAGAGGAAATAGGGGGGTCCATAGTGTTGGCGTGCGAGAGAATTCAAATGGGGTAGAACATAGAGGCAGGAGTGGCAATGCATTAAATTACATCACCAAACTCCTTGCAGCCAACAGAGGAAGGGTGATGCTACCACAGACAAGAGCATACTTACTAACGGAGTTTAGAGACGACAATAGCAAAGGTTCAGAGATGGACTTGCTAGAGATGTGACAGATACGGTGGTTGACAAACCCAAAAGGTAGAACGTTTAGCTTACTCCTTTTATCTATTCCCTTAATACACTTCGTGTGTTGTTTCATCTACTTGTCTATTTTGGTTCAACAATGCATTTTTGTCTTTCCTTAGTTTGGCTTTGTATTTTTGTCTTGCCCTAGTTCTACTCTACGTTTTAGCTATGCATTCAACTCTGCATTTCACATGCATAATGCTAACATTCATGTCGTGTTTTAGCGTTGCATTTCTAAATTGGCTCTGCATTTTCAGCCCGATTTTACGTTTATGTCTCAGCTTTGCAATTCACGTGTATAACACTTACACTCTAATGTGATTGCATTGACTTTACTAAAAGTGATTGCCCACGTTCAGTTTTCCCTTGTTCTTCTTGAAGGGATTTCTCTAGTGTTAGCACCTAAGGTTTTGCAGAAGTTGTGCGCGCATCACAAATCAACACTGTGCACGTAACACCAAGTTTCAGTGACTGTGCCAACCAAGGAATTATTATGCATGCCAAACCTCGAATACATCACGTCCAAGGACTTAAAGGAATCACATGCAAGCGAGATCCAAAAAGATATTCAACAATCATTGTAACCATTTTTGTAACAACCCAACTGGTTATGATCAAGGTTGAGGATGAGTTGGCAAGTTGTTATGATTGCCTCACTCTGTGGAAGATATGGGGGGATGCATGTGAATATGTAATGGCTTGGGTTTTTGTTAATAGGGGAGATTGAGTAGTAAGTGTAGATAGAGAGTTAGTAAATTGGAATGAAGTTAGGGTTCCAATTTAGTCTCATGTCAGTTTTTTATTTTCAGAGATTGTGTGTGTGTAAATGAAAAAGGAGAGATGTTAGTGCATGGCGTGTCTCTATTCTAAGCACCATTGATGTTTCTTGAGCAAGTTGTGACCTTTGTGTATGTGTGTGCATTCGAATGCCCTTGAGCTTAATGAATAAAACCTAAAGCACATTTACCTTAATACCTTTATTTACCTTACTTAATCAAATCATTAATTAACCTAATTGGGGTGTTACACACACCCACCCTTCAAGAAAATTCATCCAGAATTTATAGTAACTTACAATACAAGGAGAACAATAACATGATTCATACATCTAGATCAGATAATCACATCATTAATTTATACATTCATAAATAATACTGTACATGCACAAGGCATGTATGTGTAGCTAGCACATACATAACTTGTGTGTGTCCTATTGGCAATAATTAACACATCTAATGCAATTCATGTATGCTTACAAACCAATCAACGATGTAAGTAACTTCACAAAGAATAAATCAACCTTTTACAATTTTTGCATAATCCTTAATTATAATAATTTAGCACAAGTAACAATTACCCAGATAATTGTAAATCAACTAAGCATTTTTTTTAGAACAAGAGAAAATCAACACTTATGCTATAAGATTAAAACCCCACACACTCTCAACAACGTCTAATCATCCTGTCGTCCTAACCTACTTCCATCTTCCATCCTCTTCCTTCCTCTGTTGGACTATCCTGGAGCATCAATTATATTGACCTAACTCAAGATAAAACCCGTAAGCGGAAGTGTCAACTACCTTGACCAAGCTTCCCCAATAGGAAGCTGACAGTCATCATTACACATCTAGGGGAGTGTGATCTAACACCATCCTTCCATGACGCCAGGTTTCAGAGGATACACGGTGGGAAATGCCTCCACCCCTCTTGATAGAACTAGGGTCAACACCCTATCATGGACCATACAGTGGTACTGTGTTGCTGAGATTTTGTCATCGTATATTAAGTTCCAAGCAGTCTCTCTACCTGAAAACCTGCACTTTCCCACATATTATGGCAATGCATTTTAACCAACATAATTTAACATGCAAATGTGCATACCATATTATTTCTAGGTCGATGTTCACGACATCAACCATTTATTATCATCATCCCTTTGGTTATTTTATAGCCCATTAATCTGCAAACTAGTTTATAACACAACTCACACATATCCATACACATTATCATGTAAACACATTTAACCATATCATTAACTCGGTATCAACGTACCAACATCTTTAAATTTCAAAATTTTCAAGCTAGAATTAGGTTGTATAATATCCATCATAAACCACATACTAATAAACATTCATAGTATTCACATTCACATAGGTCCATATGTCCAAAATTTAAAGTGTCAAGTAATCAATGTTTCATAGATCATATGCAATAAAGATACGACTAGGCCATAAGTAATTCTAGTTGTCTAAGTCAAAAATAGGTCATTACATACACCCATCCTTTTGGAAATATAGTCCCGAGGTGGACAAAAAAGTGAGGGATGATCTTGTCGTAAGGTCTCTGCATCCTCCCAAGTAGCAGATCCTGGGCTATGCTTGTCCCATTGAACCTTAACTTGGTCTACCAAAAAAAATTCTGAGCTATCAGACCCTATGGTACAATATGCATAATGGTTCGACCACGATGGTTCACGTTACACATTATTTTGTCGCCACTGATGATGTTCACCTACTCTCCATTATTCAAAGCTTAAAAGCCATGATCAATGAAGAAAGGCCTTTTCCTGAAATAAGTCAACCATTAAAAACCCTAATTTATGAAAGTGTCGCATGTTGCATCATTGCAACATGCGACACGCTTAAGTGTCACAGGTTGCACCACTGCAGACTACGACAATGTCTCATGTTGCTATTTAACAAGGTGCAACACTGTTTAAAATAAAGGAAATAGAAGAAATTCAAGAAATTTCTAGAAGAGAAGCTTCGAAGATGAGGTGTCCTCTGATCGGTTTGGATCTGACCCATACTCCTGATTTGGAGAGATCCTAACCTCCTCATCCCTTTCTCTTCAATCTATAAATGGAGACTTCTCTCACGAGGAAAGGCTAATAGCTAATGGAGAATAACTAGTAATGAATAATGGTTAATAACTTTAGCTTTTGATTTGTGATTAAGAGACTGCTAGTAACTCTTTGGCTCTGAGAGATTTAGTTTGTGTCAAAGTATTCAGTTGATGGTGATGGAACTCATCGAAGCACTGTGGGTATTGGAGCAATGAACCGTTGGAAAGAGCCTCACAACACCAAGGAACTGGTTGTAACTCTTCCACTATTATTCATGCAATAACATGTTTTCTTTCCTTTAAAGATTGTTCATCGTTAATTGTCTTTATTACATTTCTCCTTGGTCACTTGTATAGATTTGTCGAAGTATACTATTGCTTTCACTACTTAACTTGTTTTCTTATACATGTTTTCCATCAAAAGCCTCTTAATCAAGCTAAGAGCTACAATTAGCAAGGACAACCATAAAAAAAAAGGTATGAGTCCTTACTTATTAGTATTTCAATTGTACGAAGCTAAGGAAAGTAATATGTTATGTGCTATTTTGTTCTAGCTTTGTGTTCCTAAGCTAGGGAGATTGGTCTGTGTTTGCACTGACTAATTTGTCCGTCAACAAAATTGGCGACCATACTCGGGATCAATCTTCCGGATTTGTTCTCTTGATCTTGCTTCCTTGCCTTGTTTTAGCTTTATGAGTCATTGCCTGATACCATTTGATTGTTATACCTTGAAATCCACTTGAAACTTTCCATAATTTTTGTTTTTTCCAAGTTTTTATTGACTGTCGCACTCTCCTTTTGAGAAACAGAGCGACCTTGTCGCACTGGACTGGTATGTATCTTTTGAAACTCTCTGTTGTCGCACTGTGTTACACATTAGCATGCAACACTTATTAGAAAAGCAAATTTTACTTATTCTTTCCTTCCCAAATCTAAGATCTGACTCTTGTTGTGAATTTTGGTTTTCTTAACAGTCTTTTTGATAGTTTTAATGTTTTTTTTTTACCATTGTTCCGATTATTGAGATTCTGCATGATTGCTAGCTTTGTTTTGACAATTTTTGCTTACTTTTGAAAGGGTTATAATCTCTTAGCTCTGTCTTTGAGTGTCTTTCAATCCTACTCTCAATTGTTTTTCTCAAAGCCCTTTATTTTGAATTATTTAGTGGAAAGAGAGTTTTTTTTCCTTCTTTTTATTGAATACTTCATTTTCCAAAACTAAAAAATATATACATTGCTTGGATTACTTTTGCTTTAATTTTTTTTTGTTGCTTTTCTATTTAGCTTTATCTTTGAAAGTAAAAGTTGTAATTCTTGCATTACATTAGTTCGAGGGCATTTTTAGTTGTTTTGAGGAGTGAACCTCTTGGTGTTTATGAAAAATTGGGACATTGTGTATTCATGAATATAAAAGTTTTCTCCCTCTCGTAATATATATTTCATTGAAGTGAAATATTTCATTTTCATCTCTTTACATAATTTTGAGTCGGTCAAAACATCATCTTGTCCACGCCATTCTCCTATTGAGTAAACAACATCCGTAAAATCAACACTAACAAAATTTATTCAAGATTTTTTAGTTGGTAGCAAACCAACATTAGATTCGTTGTGGGGATTTGGAATAGGTGTCGAGGTTAACTCTCCAAAGCTACAAAACAAACTTAGAATCTTGAGATAGGGAGAGAAATCCATTTGATGCATCTATGTCCTGGGCAACCCTTCTCACACAAGGGTCACTCACAAGGTCACATTGGGGCCAGCGAAGTAACTAACCATACTTCATTGGTCTTGGTGGAGTGGTTTGCACGCATTAAAAATGGTGTCGAAAGACACTTGGGGATCACTTCAAAGGTTCACACCTTGGTCATAGGCACCTCTCAAGGAGATTTTGGGTTACGACCCTGCCCTTGCGTGTATACCGTACTATCGACTGTTTCCCCGAGCATTGTTTTTGTAAGTGGTGACCTTAATGGCCACAATATTTAGGGCTTATACACAAGATGAAAATGAAGGGGAAAGTCTCTGTTGTACTTGGAACTGACGTTGGTCAAACTCACTCAGGCTCTTTGGAGGGTAACCCATGGTTTTACTGTGAGGGAGCTTGCACTAGTGTGTAAGTCCGTTAAGTAGGTTGCCAACGTAACTATTCTACACGTTGTATCCCAACTCCTTCTCATATTGATTTCAAGATATTAGATTTAACCACCAACTAGTGTGTCATTGTGAGAAGATATTTTGTTTATATGTTTGCTTCCTAATTTTTATTTAGTTTTAGCGAGGGCTATTTATTTTCCCTAGTAGACCATATGTATAATTGGTAATTGTTAGTAAAATTTATAGCGGCAGAACATCTTCGTCGTTCTCGTAGAATGCACGACTTACACCTTGAACTACCGAAAGTATCACAACCTGAAGATTCAGACATCGAGACTACACAACCTGAAAATGTACAACTGTAAAACACAG
The DNA here is from genome assembly GCA_009831015.1 of Picea engelmannii. Taxonomy (NCBI): domain Eukaryota; kingdom Viridiplantae; phylum Streptophyta; class Pinopsida; order Pinales; family Pinaceae; genus Picea; species Picea engelmannii. The sequence continues at coordinate 589,386 of ML777023.1, forward strand.
AACAATTTGAAACAGTAGAAGAATCCAAGGTAGCACAAACTGAGACTTTAGAACTTGAGGAACATAAGATTGAAAGCACAAAGATTGTTGATCATGAACCTATTGAACCTGAACTTATTGAACCTGAAATACTTAAGAGTTTTCCTCTTTCACTAAGTTTAATTTCAACACTTTCACTTTCTAGTCCTCAACACGATTTTCCTTCGCCAAGTTCAATATCCTATCACCTATAACTCCTCAAAACTCTATCGTTCTAAATAGGTTGGAATTAACTCCTATACAGGTTAGTTCTCAAGAGTCTATCTCTTCAAAGGCTAGTCTTGTTACTGTAGAAGATATTCTAGAAGAGAGTCGTCTTAATTTTAATCCACCTATAACTGACTTGGAATGACCTCCTCTTATTCAATTACCCACACCAATTGTATCTCCCTAGTGGGACAATGCTTGGTATCAATATTTAATTGTCGATATTCGAACTCCATTTTTACATACACCATCATCTTTTTCACTGGGTCGACCATGTATCAATCAAAACCTACAAAATCTATATTAGGAAGTACAAGAATGCAAACCTCACCTCTTACTATGGGTATAACTTTTGTACACAGTGGATCTGGTGTATCTTATGATTTTGGTGGACCTTCCATACCTCCTGGGTATCAATCACTCAACGAAACCTTTTCTGGAGCCTCGACCAGTGCTTCAGTTTTTCATTATTCTCCTTAGTCAATTAGTGTGCCTAGTTCATTTAATACATCTATTCCAAGTATGGTACACACCTCGCAAACTAATGTTGCTCCTGGATCTATTCAACAACCTAGTTTGACGAGTGGGATGAGTGTTCCAATTCAATCGTCTATAGTACCATCTGTGTCTTTGATTGTCAATAAACCATCTATAGAGATATCCACACCTTTGGATGTCAGTCAATCTGATGTGGGCTTCGTTCCTACAGGAGATAATCCTTATGCTGCTTACTAATATCCCATGTTTCAACAACTTGCGTTTAATTGATAGTTACCATTCATGGCAACATTAGAATTACCCGACTTATTGTGGCTAATGAATGAACCCATTTTTCATTCTCCTTTTTTATCACCTATCCCTGCCAAGTTACTAAGTGATATTCCAAAGTTCGATGGAAAATTTGGAGAAGACCCATCAAATCACGTCATGACTTATCATTTATGGTGTTATTCGAATTCCTTAAATGATGATTCTATCCATTTGTGTCTTTTCCAGCACACTCTTACTGGGAGTGTTGCTAAGTTGTATATATAATTACAACGAGGAACATTTCTAGACTTCAATTCATTGACAATAACTTTTTGACTCACTTCCAATTGCCAATTCGTTATGAAAATGGCACATAACTTTTAACCTCATTGCGACAATCGACATTGACTCATATTTCTGATCATATCCATGAATGGAGACGATAATTTCGTTTGATTAAAGCCAGTGTACTAGACCAATTGTTGGCATATTGGTTTACTAAGTCATTATTACCTCCTATTGCCCACGATGTCGCTATGGGTGGTGTTGTAACCAAAGAGTAAACCATCGCTCGTGCTCAGTCTTTGGACCTTGTTTATTCACAATCTAGCACGTTAGATGATCTGATTCTATAGGCTGCTCCCCCATCGACTAATCCAACTATTATACCTCCTATAGAATCTCATGTCACTGATGGTGTGGTTGGTTTTGTTACCAAAGAATCTACGAGTAAACCTTTAGGTCAATCCAACCCTAAGGTCACTCCTACCATTACCACTCAAAACACTTCCCCTCCTAGTAAAACTTTCTAGATTAATACGGTCCAATCCAAAACTACTAGTAAATCTCATCAACATGGAAGTAAGAAAAAGGGCAAAGGAAAAGCTAAGAAAAATGCCCCACAACAGGAGAAACCCAAAACTCAACCTATTGAGGATACGCAAAATCGCAAGCCTAAATATCCTTGTCTCATTTGTGAAGAGGAACATTATACTAAGGATTGTCCACGTTGTGCTGACGTTAATCATTTTCTTAAAGGAACTTCAACCACACTTGTCGATTTGACAAGTCCTTTTCCATCTCAGCAGACTCAAATGGTTGCGCAAGATCAACCCTTTGACTCAAGAAGCTTTTATGTACTTATGTGTTGAGAAGATGTTGCAATAATAACGCAAGCTAATGAATATCCTTCTTCTAATGGAAATGCTATCGATCAACCTTCTACCACTACTTCTACATCTACCTCCATCTCTACTTCGTCTACTACTGGTCCTCTTCAGATTGAACGACCAAGTTCTGACACAATGATCTGACCACCTCCAAAAAGGTGTTGTTCGAAAGTCATCCTTTAACATGCATGCACGAGCTGCTCAAAACTACAATATTGTAGAAGACTTAGCTCAAGCACCTTCTGCAATGTCGACTCTTGAATTCCTTCAGAGTTTACGTGCGCAACAAAAAAAATTGTTGTCGACTATTGGTGGAGTTGATCCCAATGATGTGAATCTGATAGTTTTTTATTTAGAAACTCATCTTCCAAGGCTCCCCCACCAACTTGCTTTCCAAATTCAAGTCATTGTGCAAGGAAAACCATTTTTCGTATTGTTATTGGTGAAGGAGCCTCGTCCTGCGTAATGTTTATGAGTTGTTGGAAAGCTATCGGTTCTCCTTCAATCAACCGATCACCTAATACGTTAAAATCATTTGACGGTAAAGTATTTAAACCCTTTAGAGTACTCAATGCATTGCCAATCGAATTAGAAGGTAAAACAATTACTGTTGAAGTAGAATTTGTTGACCCACCGCTTGACTATAACCTATTACTAGGTCGTAGCTGGATTCATGCCATGACCATTGCGGTTTCTACCTTGTTTCGTGTACTTCATTTCTCTCATCAAGGAAAAATAGTCACGGTAGACCAACTTGCCTGCTTTAATTTTGATTCTAGCATTGGTAATGTTCCTTTCATAGAAAAAAATTCATCTGTTTATGAGAATGTTTGAGTGGGTCTTTTAAAATATTCATCACTAATGGGAAATTTTCCACTCCCACCACCCGACATTTCTCCTTCTGTCGCCCAGATAAACATGATCTCGACTAGTACTAGTGGACCCCTAGAGTCGTATGATCCTTGGGTAGTACCAAGTCCAACACAATATAAACATTATGGTGATCAAATGCCACATAGTCCGATTGAGATTTCTTATCAAGCAATCCAATCTCTCTCTGTGGTCACTTATGATGCTAATGACCAAATCAACGCAGTCTTAGATGAATACTCTCAATCCTCTTGGATTATCTATACTACATCTCCCGATCCTTTTGATGATACTTTTCCCACTGATGAAAGTATCATGTAGATTATGTCTTCAAATTAAACTCTATGGGCTGATAGTCATCATCGTTTCTCTTTTTCTCCCTAAGCTCGAGACTATTGAGAGTTGTAATGAAACTCCATTTTTACATGAGATAATTAAGAACTCCCAAACTCCCGTCTTTGACCACGATGTTTTATCCGAAGGGAATTTAGTGAACATATCCATTACTATGCCAATAAATATCTTGGTAATACCTGAGATTGTGGAAAACATTCATACAAGTGCCTCTTATTCTTCTGATGAAATTCAAACTTATATGGTCCTATTCAAAGAATTTTGCGATGTATTTGCTTGGTCTCACGAGGAAATACTTGGTATCTACCCACAAATTGTCATTCATGAAATTAAGACATATCCTGAAGTGAAGCATGTCCGACAAAAGATTCATCCGGTTCATCCACGAAAATTCATTGCTATTAAAATAGAAGTTGAGAAACTTCTTAAAGTAGGTTTTATTTAGCAAGGAACAATCTGTGTATGTGTTGATTATAGGGATACTAACAGGGCTTTTCCAAAAGACAATTATCCAACCCATTTTATTGACCAAATCGTCAATGACTGTGTCCATAATGAAATATTCTCATTTATGGATGGTTTCTCCGGTTATAATCAAATAAACTTACTACCATCGGATCAAAATAAAAATGATTTTATTTGTCCTTGGGGTACTTCCGCCTATAAAAAGCTTCCTTTTGAACTTAAGAATGCTGGCACTACTTTTCAACGAGCTATGTCTTATGCATTTCATGACAGTAAGCATATTGTTCAACCATATCTTGATGATTTTCCTGCACATTCCATGCAACGTCAAGATCATCCAACACATCTACAAGCCATATTACTTAGATGTCGACATTACAATATTCACTTAAACCCACATAAATGTGTGTTTTGTTTGGAATCGAGACGTCTCTTAGGTTTTATCATATCCAAGAAAGGGATCTGAGTTGATCCCTTGAAGGTTGAGGCAATTATGAACTTACCTCCTCCTTCTACACTTTGCCAACTCCAAAGTTTGAAAGGGAAGGCAAAATTTTTACGTCGATTCATTCCCAACTACGTTGAACTTACTAAATTTTTTACTCGACTTCTTAAGAAAGGGGTTACCTTTACATGGGATGACATCACTCAAAAGGCATTTTATGCTTTGAAGGATGCATTAACCGATACATTGTTATTACACCCCCCAGATTACAGTCAAGACTACTTTTTGTACCTTGTTGCTTCTGACGATAGTATTGCTATGGTGCTTGTCCAAGAGAATGAATCCCATGATGAACATGCAATTTACTTTTTAAGTAGGAATCTTCACATGTGGGGAAATTGGCATTGGTTTTTGTTCAAGTTGTCCAACATTTCTGTCACTACACTTTACTACGAAAAACTACCATGATTTCTAATTGCAACCCCATGCAACACATTCTGACTAGACATGTGCTAGGAAGAAAATACTCTAAATGGATTGTTATCCCGCAAGAGTTTGATTTGGAATTTGAGAAAGACAAATCAAAGAAATCTTTGGTTTTTGTTGAATTAATTTGTGACCTTCCCTCGACTGCAAAAAAAAGTGTGGCAGAAGATTCGATTCCTGATGAATCTTTTTTTCTTATCAGTTCCTCAGATCCATGGTGTGGAGAAATCATAATCTATCTCTAAACCCAAACCTTTCGGCCTGATTTGTCTAGTACTGAAAGTCGTCAAATTCAATACCAAGCTCGACAATACATTACTGTTGGTGATACCCTTTATCGTCGTGGTGTTGATTCTATTTTTAGACAGTGTTTAACACACAAAGAAGCTGAGGGAGCTCTTAATGACTGTCATGCAGGAGCATCTGGTGGTCATATGTCCGGGTATGCCATTGCCCAAACAATTTTGCGATCTAGATACTTTTGGCCCTCATTATTTAAAGATTGTATCCTTGTAGTCCAAAAGTGTCATGCTTGCTAGATATACAATCATAAGCTGCATGCGCCTCCTGCTCCTCTTCACCCTGTAGTTTTCCCTGGTCCATTTTCCAAATGGGGCATTGACTTCATGACATGTAACCCTCACTCGGTCAGGGGACATCAATATATCTATTATTTTGTCGTGGATTATTTCACTAAATGGGCCAAGGAGATACCTATCTACAACAATGCCAAGAAAACTAGAACCCTTTTCGTTTTTAATCACATTATTGCTCGATTCAATTTGCCCCAAGCCATTGCCACCGATCATGGCACTCATTTTTGAAATTAACTGCCAAGTTGGGTTGACGACATGAAAACTCAACTGCTTACTATCCGGAGGCCAATAGCCAAGTCGAAGTTGTAAACAAAGTCTTGACAACGATGCTTCAACGGAAGATAGGGATTCACAAAACGAAGGCATGCAATGCTTTTTTCGACATTATGGGCATATTAAACCTCGGTCAAAACAACCACGGGTTTTACGCCATTTCAGATGGTGTATGGTTTAGAAGTCGTGCTATAAATTGAATGTGAGATACCATCCTTAAAACTAGTCGTCTAATTACTTCCCAATACCACAACTGAGGAAGAACGTCTTTTGTACTTGACACGATTAGATGAAACTCATCATGACATCGCTCTGGCTAATGAAACCCATAAGAAATGTGTTAAAGATCAATATGACAAAACTGTTAGACCTTGTGTGTTTTATGAAGGTGACTTGGTCATGTTATATGATCAAGATCGTGAAATATTGGGAGCAGGTAAATTTGAGCCTATGTGGCATGGCCCTTATACTGTTAAGCGTGTATTAGAAAAAGGATCATATGAACTAGTCGATTACGATGGAATTCCTTTGGATGAACCCAGAAATGGGCTTTACCTTAAAAAGTACTATGCCTAGAGTCATTCTACATAAGTGCTTTGTATATGTTCTACCGTATTTTTGGTGTGCTATCTTTTTGCTTTTTGCAAATGATGTATATCTTCCACTGCGTATCTTGCATTTTACTTGATTTGCAGATGTCGACACTCCCTTTACCTTACGTTGGCTTTGCTGATGGTGCTAGCCGCAGTACTCAGAACCTTGCATCTGCTGCATGGGCAATCTACACGCCTACCGATGACTTGATAAGTCTACATGGTATATACCTTGGTCGTGCAACTAACAATATCGTGGAATATAGCACAATCCTTGAACTGTGACTGAATCCATTTTACTTGGCATTCGTCGCTTAGTTGTTCAAATTGACTCTCAACTCGTAGTACTGTAGTTAAGTAACATTTATTCTATCAAAAGTCCTACTCTATTACAAGTATATTTAAGGGTTCGACTCTTGGAAAGAGAGTTTGATTATTTAGAGTATCAACACATTCTAAGAAATCTAAATACATTAACATATGCCTTAGCTAATTATGTATTAGATAGACATTTGCAACATTTGTAAAATTCACATATACACTTTGCACTAAATAGAACAGAAGTAGAAATCGTCTTATATTGAGTTTACAAAAAGTGTTGGGACAACACAAAGCCTACGACTTTTATACCAATACATGCCAATAAAAAAAAGGACTGAAAAGATCCTAGTCATCTCTAGTTCCATGATGCTCGTGGTAACATACTACGACCAGAGCTACCCATTGAAGAAAACGAGTTATGTGTCCAGAAACTCCCGCAGTGTGTCTCTGGTACTGTCATGACAGATAATCGATCTGAACATTTGGTATTCCCAAGGTCAATCCCTCAAGGTTATGTTCTATTTCCTCGAACTCATCCGCTGCTTAACAATTCTAATCATGAGCAAATATCGTGCCCTACTTGCCTCGCCTCTGGATTGGTGAGGTCCCATATGGTCTGATTGGTCTAATATCTGTTTGTCAAAAGAAAAATTAGTCTCAATACAACATAAAACATTTAAATTATCGAAAACACATAAAAATAAAATATGTGAAAATGTCCTTTTACCTAAGTCACTCCAATGTAACCCCTCCAGAAGGACCAAATCCGGATCTCCATGGAAATCCGTCCCTACATATGCATAGTCCTCAATCACAATGAGTTGTTTTCTCAAACATTTGAAGAATATCGGTCCATACGAGATGATAGGACCGCCACCATGGCATGACATTATGTTTGGGGCTAGGTTAGGTCCATCATGATGTCTCCTAGGCCTCCAAAGGCACATCTCTATAATCTGACATGCAGGCACTAGGCGTCCATCCGGTGGGCTTCTTTCCCCATGGAATCCCAAGCTAGGCTTGTTCTCCAAAAATTGGCCACCAAGCAATGTCCAATAAAACAAATGGGTACACCCTCCAAATATCTCAAGTCAAAGATATCGTGACAAGTGTAAACCGCATCTAATAAGCAAGGCACCTAAACATGTGCATCAAAACTACCTCATGAAATTAAAAAAAATCTCAAAACCCTATACAATTGACCAAGTTTAAGTATGGGAGGGGTGTCATAGGAGTCCTATTGGGTAGACCAAAGCCCTCGAGTAAGGGATGCTCCCAACGATGGCCTTTCAAGGTTATGTAGTGGGTGAAGAGGTGGAAGGGGTTCAAAATTCATAGGTCGTTGAGTTTCATGACATCCAAGAGCTCGTATTATCTCATTCATGGGTGCCTTTGTAGAGGGTGTTGGGTATGTGTTATATTCTTTGCATGAGTAGTAGTGTCACCTACTTCGAGAAACATGTCACATATTTAAGTGGTTTTTCGACACATGGTTTTTGCCGATGGTTTTCTATTTCCGGTTAAGGAATTAGGGTTTTGGACTAATCCAGGTCATTGGGTTACGATTTTGGATGCCGCTAGCTCCTATATGTATATTGTATTGTAAATAATGTATCACAACGAATGAATATAGAATATGCTGGTTTTGCCGGTTTGGGTTTCCATGGGAAAAATCTCGGTGTAAAGTTTGTATTTGCCATTGTATCTTCTATGTTCTTTTCTGAATATATGTTTTTAGTAGATATTGTACAAGGTTAGAATCTACAATTGGTATCAGAGCTTTATTGGCTTCAGGGGGACGCCTTTGTGGTTAAGAGTTTGGCTCAGGACTGTGATAAGCCTTGTTACAGTGGGAGATCTGCGGTATTGCTTTTTCAAGTGAAAAGAAACGGCAAGCAATTCAAAGATGGAGATCAATAAGTTTAATGGGAAAATTTTTGAGCTGTGGAAGCTGAAGATGGAAGATCTGTTGGTGGACAAAGATTAGTGGATCGTGGTAGATCCAGGTAGTGCACCTACAAGAACTTCTGCAGATGACTGGAAAAAGTTGGATCAGAAGGCAAAGAGCACAATCTGACTGTGTCTCTCCGATTCAGTATTACTGAATGTGTCAGAGGAAGCTACAACCAAGGATTTATGGGAAAAGTTGGGGAAGTCGTATCAGTCTAAGTCCCTGGTAAATAAAATATTCATGAGAAAGAAGCTGTATAACCTAAGGATGAGATATGGAGACTTGGTGGCAGAGCATTTGAATGCCTTCAATACTGTGGTAAGTCAGTTAGTATCTGTTGAGATTAAAATTTCAGATGAAGATAAATGTATCAGTTTGTTGTGTTCTTTACCAGACTTGTGGGATAGTCTGGTTGTGGCCATAGGTAGTAATACAACTTCCTTGAAGTTTGAAGAAATGGTCTCATCCTTGTTGTCGGAGGAGATGACATAGAAGAATATGGAAGGACATAGCACAGACGCATTATTTGCAAGAGGACGTTCCCAGGAAAGAAATAGATCTAATTTCTCAAGTGGGAGATCTAACTCTAAGGGTAGATCTAAATCTCTCAGAAATTTTGTAAGGGTATGTTGGAAATGTGGAAAAGAAGGGCACTACAAGAAACAGTGTAGATCCAAAGTTGAGAAAAATAGGGAATCTGAAGAATCTTCTTCTATAGAAGAAAATACCTCCAAGGAAGAAGGAGGGGATGTGTACTTGGCCTCTTCAAGCACACATGCAGATCATGAGGCATGGTTGGTTGATTCTGGTGCATCCTTTCATATGACTCCCCACAGGGAGTGGTTCTGCGAATATGAAAGGTATGATGGAGGTAATGTTTTCTTAGGTAATGATTCGACAACCAAAATCATAGGACAACGAAGAGTCAAGTTGAGGATCATAGATGGAAGGATTATAACACTGTTTGGTGTTCTGCACATCCTAGGTTTGGCCAAAAAATTGATTTATGTAAGCAAAATGGACGATGCAGGGGTAAAAACAACATTTGAAAAGGAACCCTACAGGATGGTTCGAGGAGAAATGGTGTTGCTGAAGGGAGTTCGGTTTGGAACTCTGTATAAGATGCAAGGAAGCACTATTAGTGATGGGTGTAATAGTTCCATTGTTCCTGATATTGGAGTTGAAGAAGAAATAACTCCTACAGTCTCTAGAGAAAAGGTTATGCTGTGGCATCAAAGACTGGGGCATAACGGAGAAAAGGGTCTTCGACTACTACATGATAAAGGTATGGTTGAAGGTATGTCTAACTGCTCTATGGATTTTGATTTTTGTGAACATTGTCTATATGGGAAGTAGAATCGGGTAAGATTCCCCTCTGGTGCAATGAGGGCAGAAGGAATTTTACAGCTAGTTCACAGTGATGTTTTTGGACCTGTGTCGGTCCCATCATTGGGAAAATTTGTGTACCATGTCTCATTTATAGATGAATTCTCGAGGAAAACTTGGATATATTTCCTTAGGAAGAAATTTGAAGTCTTTTACAGGTTTAAAGAGTTTAAGGCTCTTGTTGAGAATCAAACAGAGAAAAGAATTAAGGTGCTGAGGACAGATAATGGTGGAGAGTTCTGCGGGAATGAATTTGAAGAATTTTGTAAGAAGTGCGGTATAGCAAGGCAGAAGACTACTCCATATATACCTCAAGAGAATGGATTTGCAGAAAGGATGAACATGACATGGTGGAAAAAGCAAGGTGCATGCTTAGTGGGTTCGGGTTAGGGCAAGAATTATGGGCAGAGGCAGTGGGTACTACATGTTACCTGGTCAACAAATCACCCGCATCAACGTTGGATGACAAGAATCTACAAGAGGTATGGACTGGTAAGGAACCGTCTCTCACACTTCTCAAGGTATTTGGATGCAATGCATATGTTCATGTTCTAAAGGAAAACACGAGTAAGATGGATAAGAAGGCTGAAAAGTGTATCTTTATTGGATATAAAGATGCTCTCAAAGGTTATAAGCTTTGGAACCAAGAAAATAAGAAGTTAGTGTATAGCCAAGATGTAGTATTTAGAGAAATGAAGGATGTTGTTAAATATGAAGTCCTACCAAGTAAGGAAGAACCAGAGAAGATATAGTTTGATTTAAAGGATGATGAATCAGACTCTACAGAAGAACATGAATCAAAAGAAGAAGATCCTCATACTCCAGTATTGAGGAGATCAATTCGAGAAAGAAGGCTACCGGAAAGGTATAGTCCATCTGATTTTAATTCAAGTTTTGCTTTGTCTATTACTGATGATGATCCTAGAACTATCAGGGAGGCAGTGGATTCAGAGGATGGAAATATCTGGAAAAGGGCCATGGACGAAGAAATGGCATCTTTGGATAAGAATGAGGCTTGGGATCTAGTGGAGTTGCCCACTAGAAGAAAACCCATTGGAAACAAATGGGTATTTAAAAAGAAGCTGAATGCAGAAGGAAAAGTGGAGAAATACAAAGCTCGGTTAGTAGCAAAGGGTTATTCCCAGGTTGAGGGAATTGATTTTGGTGAGATTTTTTCTCCTGTTGCCAAGTTAACCTCTATAAGATCTATGTTATATGTTGCTGCTGCATTTGATTTTGAAGTAGAACAGATGGATGTGAAGACAACATTCATGCATGGGGATCTGGAAAAATAAATCTATATGAAGCATCCAGAAAGTTATGTTGTGAAGGGAAAGAAGGAGTTGGTATGCAAGCTGAAAAATTCCTTGTATGGTTTAAAACAATCACCAAGGATCTGGTATAAAAAATTTGATACTTATATGCTAGGACTTGGCTTCACAAGAAGCAAAGAGGATCACTATGTGTATTTTAAATTAATTGGTGATCATTTGATTTATTTGGTCTTGTATGTGGATGACATATTGTTGATAGGAAACAACAAGGAGATTATCCAGGATGTGAAAACTCATTGTCCTCTAAATTTGACATGAAGGATCTCGGTGCTTCAAATTTCATTTTGGGCATGGAAATTAAAAGAGATCAGAAAAAGAGGAAACTCTGGTTAAATCAAAGAAAATATGTCGAGACAATATTGCATAGGTTTAATATGCAGGAATGTAAATCGATCAAGATTCCTATTCTTGTTGGTGTAAAGTTATCTGCGGATCAGTGTCCCAAGACACATGAAGAAGAGGACGACATGTATCATGTTCCATATGCGAGTGCAGTTGGCAGTTTGATGTATGCAATGGTCTATACTAGACCAGACATTGCACATGCAGTGGGAGTTTTGAGCAGGTATATGTCAAAACCAGGGAAGAAGCATTGGACAATAGTAAAAAAGGTTTTCAGGTATTTGCGTGGCACTGCTAGCTATGGATTGTGCTACGAAGGAAGACTGGGATTGGACAGAGTGGTGGATATCTTGATTGTAGGAGATCTACAAGTGGGTATGTGTTTAACCTGTTTGGAGGAGAAATAAGTTGGATGAACAAAAGACAGGCTGTAGTGGCACTTTCAATTACAGAAGCTGAATACATGGCAGCCACTCATGCAAGTAAGGAAGCAGTATGGTTACAAATATTATGTTTAGGTATTGGGTTGTACAACAATTGGGTTGGTACAACAAGCTGCAAGGATAGAGTGTGACAGTCAGACTGCAATTTTTCTGGCGAAGAACCCGGCTTATCATTCAAAGACAAAGCATATTGATGTTCAATATCACTTTGTGAGAGACATGAATGAAGAAACGAAAGTATCACTGATGAAGGTGGACACTTTGAAGAATGTTATAAACTCATTAAAGAAATATGTGAGCACTAAGTAGTTCTCTTGGTGTAGAGGATCCATTGGCATTGCTGCACTTGATTGTTGACTCTATGTAACCCTGTAACCCCCTGTATGCAAAGAAAACAACAAGTGGGAGAATGTTGGGTATGTGTTATATTCTTTGCACGAGGGGTTTGGGGGCAGCGCCCCGATTTTTTCCAGCCTCGGGAAACATGTCACGTATTTAGGTGGTTTTTCGACACATGGTTTTTGCCGATGGTTTTCTATTTCCGGTTAAGGAATTAGGGTTTTGGACTAATCCAGGTCATTAAATTTGGGTTTTGGATGCTGCTGGCTCCTATATGTATCATGTATTGTAAACAATGTATCACACTGAATGAATATAGAATATGCTGGTTTTCCCGGTTTGGGTTTCCAGAGGAAAAAATATCTGTGTAATGTTTGTATTTGACATTGTATATTTTATGTTCTTTTATGAATATCTGTTGCAGTAGATATTGTACAAGGTTAGAATCTACAGAGGGTCTATGGCACCTTCGTTTGCAATGCACTTTTCCCAAGCCCATCTTCTTGCCATTCTTTATTTCTTTCATGCTTTAAGGCACGAGTTGAAGGCCATTGTCCTAGCGTGGTGTCCAGATAATGACAATGTCACTCACAAGTACCTCACAGAAATGAGAAGGCCAACTCATGATGAGACCCCCTTTCTCTCAATTGTGTAATTGAGAGAAATTACCCTGGCTTGGTGACCAGATGATGGTAATGTCATACTGCTAAATACCCATGATCATGATAGGCCAGCTCGTAGTGAGACCTCCCATCCTCCAACTAACCCCTTAAGCATTCATTATCATTTATTTTTGTAGGTCCCCCTTTTCTTACAGAGAAGCGTTTCATTGCTTTCTCATGGGATTCCTGGGCGAAGCATCTAGAAGGTCTATATTTAGGCTTTTTATCTTTTTGGCCAACAAAAAATCCCTCTGGGCCTTCAACCCCTTCTTCCCATGAAATGAGGTACATGCCCTTCTTGGGTCACTAAAGTCAAAGGACCTAGAGGAGGGAAATATAATGGAAGTGTAATGAGTGGAAGGTGGTAGGTATGGTTGGGAATGGTACGATAACCCCTCAAGGGACCCCGAGTCACAAACCTTCCCCAAAGGTTGGCCACTTACTAGGAAATCTATGACACTCACTAAGGTGAAACATGGTCAAAAGAATAGTGTCCAAGCATGTGTTCTATAATCAAAATTAACTTAAATACAACATGTTTAAATGGCTTAAATATTAGGGTGATTACCTGCCACAATACATGACTTGTACCGCATGGAGCAAGACCCATCTACCTTCTAGAAGCTAGCTGGTACGGTGGATGCATTGACAATGGATCAAAATGTAGTGATAGAGTGGGCTTTTGTATGTGCAAGTGGACATTGCTAGTCATGTAGTTTCTCAACACTGTATATCTGCAACCTGAGGGCCTGGAGACATGATCTCCTTAGTTATCCCACAAAATGGGGATAACATCTGGCTCCTACTTGGGGACATGTGCTCGTTGTAGAGTGCATGAGAACCACAACATCTCTCGGTAGACCTATGCCTACAATGAAACGGAAACCATCGAAACTAGGGTGGTTCTATCACCCTTCATCCATATACATAAAAATCCAAATGAAAAATATTCTAGAAAATAAAATTTTAGCTTTTTTCAAAAACTTATAAAGTAAGCATGAAATCGATATGCAAGTAGAGAAAAATGAAATATGAAATGCATCTAAACTAATATGAGAAATCGAGATGCAAATGAAAAGAAATCAAGATGACATACCTACTTACCTGGGGCCCTGAAGATCAGGTGATGGGTGATGTCAAGTGAAGTCATACAACCAGTGGAACCAACTGATAATCTCATCAAAGTATCCCCCCCTCTGCTTAATCATGTAATACAACAAAGATAAGTCAAACACATAATAATCATGAGTATAGATACACATATAATCGATCATGAAATAAAATTCATGGAGATAGGTGGAAGGGACGAAATCTTGTTGGAAAGAGAAACCATCAGGTTGATAATCCTTCCTAAAAGTGTAGCCACAATCTTGATCAATCCATCTCTGAAGAGGGATACCATATGCAGACGATGGCTCGTCTTCATCTTCACTCAGAAAATCACTACTCCCTGAAGGGTGAGAAAGGATAAGAGATCCCAAGAAAACCTGTTGGTTTCCCAAACAAGGGGAAATGCGGTTAGGCACAACCTCATGTCTAGAGAAAAATTACTCCATTGGACTTAGGAAACATCACTTCTTTGTCTGCAAATTTTCTCCCAAAATCTCAACATGAAAGCACTTTTGTTTGGTATTGTGGACCTTGGACTGCTTTGGGCTGGCCTCGACTTGGTGTCTATCAAAATCTGAGAAGAACGGATGAAAATCCTCATAAAACAAATCTACATCCTTAAAAGGGTATGTATCGAGGGATAACTAAAGATCATTCTGAGTATGATGCGACAAGTCATCCTTGAATGAACATAACAACTCTGTAACCATATCATCATCAGGCTACCAAACATATGAATTGTACATGCATGAACACGAGTCCTCTGATGATGACAGCTTAACCCCTTTTTCTTGAGAGCTACCCTCAATGTCGTAAATGGGGTGTCTAGAAAAAATGAAACGACCAAAATCCCATATACGTCTCCCAACCTGTATAAAATCATCAATGTGATCATCAACTATATTCAGGGGTTGTTCCATGATTTCATTTGTATCATAGGAGTTGATTACCTCTTAACAAGACTAGACAACTTCATCTTCTTCAAGAGGGTAAGTAGACAACAATGTCTCTTCATCGAGATCCTCCTGGCAACTTTCTTCGTTTCCACAATCATGGAATAAAGAATCAACAAAGTTCACAAAAGTATTATGACTTGTCAAGTTCCCCTTTTGATGTACAAGAGGAATAGAAGAGTGGATGTTTTCATCAAAGGTGTGGGTCAACACAAGTGCTTCATCTTCAAAAAGATCTTCTTTCTCTTGGAAACTTTCTTCATGGATCTTTTCTTCAACCAAGTCTTTGTCATCTTCAATAGAATCAAAGAATTCAATATCCTGATCATGATCTCTAACAAGTTGGCAGACTTCTTCGGGCCTAAAGAAGGATCGATCATGGGTTGGAAAGTCTTCCTAGTATACATACCTTTATGTCATAGCGTCACATAGTGACCTTACTCCGAAATAGGAAATGGCTACCTCCCATGCCATGATAGCATTGTACTCTTCCATTCTTTGCACACAAAAATTGACTAGGAAATCCTGATCATGGCAGTGTTCAAGCCAGTGTTCACAGAACTCATCGTCTTCCCGTATGTTTTCCTTGAGGCACTCAAAACTTTCCTCATTACTATCATCCTCAATATCTTCTTCTTCAAACATGCTTTCATCAAATTTTAGAAAAATTGTTTCTTTCAAACATTCAATAAAATCTGAAAGAAACGAGCATTCCTAAAGAATGTCCTCAAGGTCTTGAATAGTGTCTTCAAGATTTTTATGGCCCCGTTGCTTGAGGAAGTCTCAGATAAGGATTATTGAGGAAGAAATATTGTCGGGGCTACAAGAATATAAGATCCAATCTCTTTGCCTTTCTTCAAGAGATAAGAGAAACAACCGTATAATCACATATTCTTGTTCTATGCTGCAGTGTATGATGAATTCAACGAACTCGATGACTTGCGTAGCAACTGAGGATGGATCTCCATCGAACTTAGGGACATGAATCAATTGCTTCATCGAGCATTTGTTTGGATACCAATTAACAGACTGAGCATCCAAGGCTTTGTATGCCTCGTGAAATCACCATAGAGACATATTTCCATTACTTGGGTAAACACTTCAAATAAGTTGTTAGATGAGAACAAAGGGTGGAAAGGGAAAGGTGGAGTCGCCAGATAAGCTTCAAGAAGAGCTCATCAAGGGTGGAAAGGGAATGTCCCTTGGGTAGAGTCGCCAGGAAAGTTAGGGAAAAGGCTTTGGGATAACTTTCCAAAGTGTCGTTAGGGTTCAGAAGATTATTCAAAATCCTCCCCGACAACGACGCCAAAATGTTATCACACAAGTTGTAGGTTGGGAAAATCCTGACGCAACCACCAAAATGGAGACAACTTAGAGAGCCCTACCCAGTGTCACCTTAGGTGGGTTTTACCGTCACTTTAGAGGTGAGGAAGTCACCTCAAGGGGGGAATCCTAGTGAGCTTGGGGGGATTGAGACATAAAATGTGATGTATGAACGAATTCCCCTAAAGGTAAAGTTTCTATATGGAAAAGGGAACTTGGAAATGAGTCTTGGTAAATTTTTAAGGTTTCCAAGTCCTTAGGTACCTTCTGAGAATGTTTGTACCTTCCCGAGACACAAGAAAAGACAAGTATGCTTGTAATATGTTAGGTGGACAAGAAAGTTAAGCTTGTTGTGCCTAAATGAAGCAACAATTAGTGATATATATCAACATATAAAATACAATAAGAGATGCAAAATAAGTGCTAAAAGTCTAGTTGAATAAGCAAGAGACAAGCTAGTAAAGACTAGTTTAACTCAAGAATGAAAGAACTAGACTTTATCACAAAAGAAAGGTTGTCATAAACAAGTTAATGAAGTGATAATTATCAGCCTTATGGTTGTAACAAACAACTTATTACAGCAAGAGGATCAACCACCAAAACCTCCTCAAAATTTTCTAAGAAGTGCACTAGGCCTAGTAGTTTAAATGTACAAACTTTGAGCAATTTTCAGTGGTTGATTAGAGAATTATTGAAGAAGTTGGTTTAGGGTTTCTATAGCCCTAATGGATAAAGATGAAATTTGTATCAAAAATAAGAATTACTTAACAAAAGATGATGCTTGTAATGTTCCTGACTTGGCTAGTCTAGGAAACGCTGCTAATGTGTGTGTAGGATCAAAGGTTTACAACATATAAATGATCATACAAATAATAAATGCGACAAAGGATTGCAAGTTTGTATTATGATATCTCTGTGGATTACAAAAATGGCCGAATGCGGCTGAATACTGACAATACTCGACTAGATCAACATACAAAGGATCTTAGCCGGAATATAAATAAGCAACTGCGACTGAATAACAACACTCGGCTAGATCAAAAGACAAAAGGATCTTAGCCGGAATACAAATCAGCAACTAAAAGATAATACCCGGAATATGGGAGCACTGAAGAATGATGGAAGACCTAGATGATCTTCCCGGTGACTAGGGTGTGTCTTTCAACACCGAAATCAGCCAACTGGTGTCTTCCTCCTGGAATACACTGAACTATCT
>ML777023.1:613369-630637 GCA_009831015.1 Picea engelmannii
CTTTCTGAATATAACACCTGTGACTGGAGTGACCTCTAGTAACCCTGTTTACCCCTCTTTGGCCCTGGCTATAGTCTAACGGGGTGGTTTAGACCATTAAGCCTCCTCTTCTGGAGCTCCTATTTGGAAAGGGACATTACAATTCCCTAGGGGCACAATCAAGCCAATATCATATAGAATTGATTGTACTTTGAACAACTTGAAAATCTCATAAAATCATGTTACCCAATGCAAGTAGTTTTATTTCTCCAATGCAAACTCTAGATTAGTGCCTTCAAGATATTGGGTAAATGGAGTCCTAGATTGTAAGAGTTAAATCCACAGTATCCCTAGGGGTGTATACCCTCTTACTCCCTAGGGAATGCAAATTAGACTTAGGTAAATCTAGGAGGGTGTACACCCTTGTACTCCTCCTAGCAACCTTGCAATAAAATGACTTATCAACTAGAAAATGAGATGAAGCTTAATGGAGGGTGTATGCACTTATAATCCTCCTATAGTTTCAACCAATAAAATTCATGAAACAAGCAAGAAGATCTAACAATTTTAGATTTTCCTTACAAATTTCAAAGAGATGCAAGATGTAACCCTAGTTCACCAAGCAAAAACCATTAATAACCAAGAGAAAAGACCTCCAAGAGGTGCACACTACCTTAGCTCCACAAATCACCAAGATAATTCAAGATAAGACACTTGCACAAGAGAGAGAAAGAGAAATCAAATTTCCCAAAGAGGGTGCAAATCTCAACCAAATAGTCTTCTCACAATGGGAGAGCTATGTTATGAATTGAGATTCACATGATCTCTATTTATAAAAAAAGTCTAACACATAGTTTGTCCACTTAGCAAGCGTAAAACATAAGATAATGGGTCAACAACCCTTATCTTACCCCTTGCATCAAATAATAATATTTAATTGTCACTTCAACACAAAAGAACCCAAAAACAAGATGACATCACCCTTTTAGGGGACGTTTTGGCACTTGAGCAAGTCAATGGAGAAAATTTGGAAGTATTTGGGTCTCTTTGAGCCTTCTCATCATGTGCTAAGCCTTCTCCATGCCTCATCCAGTGAAAATATGCCAAGTGTAAATGTGTACCTCCATCTCCACCAAACCCTAGCCCCTATCATGACGTCAACCCTCAAGGAGGTGACGTTTTTCCTCTCCTAGGCAAGTCGTTTGGGTGGTAGGGGATAGGTTAGGTCCGTCATGATGTCTCCTAGGCCTCCAAAGGCACGTCTCTATCATCCAACATGCGGGCCCTGGGCATCCATCCATTGGGATTCTTGCCCCATGGAAGCCTAAGCTAGGCTTGTTCTCCCAAAATTGGCCACCAAGCAAGGTCCTGCAAAACAAAATGGTACACCCTCTAAAGATCTCAAATCAAATATATCATGACAAGTGAAACCACATCTAATAAACAACACACCTAAACATGTGCATAAAAACTACCTCATCAAATTAAACAAATGCTCAAAACCCCTATACAATTGACCAAGTTTAAGTATGGGAGGGGTATCATAGGAGTCCTATTGGGTATACCAAATCCCTCAAGTAGGGGATGCTCCCAAGGATGACCTTTCAAAGTTATGTAGTGGGTGATGAGGTGGAAAGGGTTCAAAATTCATAGGTCGTTGAGTTTCATGACATACAAGGGATCGTATTATCTCATTCATGGGTGCATTTGTAGAGGGTGTGTGGCACCTTCGTTTGCGATGCACTTTTTTCGAGCCCATCTTCTTGCCATTCTTTATTTCTTTCATGCTTTAAGGAATGAGTTGAAGGCCACTATCCTTACGTGGCATCTAGATAAAGACAATGTCACTCACAAGTACCTCACGAAAATGAGAAGGTTGGATCATGATGAGACTCCCTTTCTCTCAGTTGTGCAACTGAGAGCCACTGCCCTGGCTTGGTGACCAGATGATGGTAATGTCATACCGCTAAATACCCATGATAATGATAGGCTGACTCCTAATGAGGCCTCCCATCCTCCAACTAACCTCTTAAGAATTCGTTATCATTTATTTTTGTAGGTCCCCCTTTTCTTACAGAGAAGCGTTTCATTGCTTTCTCGGGGGATCCCTGGGTGAAGCATCTGGAAGGTCTATACTTAGGCTTTCATCTTTTTGGCCAACAAAAAATCTCTCTGGGCCTTTAGCCCCTTCTTTCCATGAAATGAGGTACATTCCCTTCTTGGGTCACTAAAGTCAAAGGGCCTAGAAGAGGGAAATATGATGGGAGTGTAATGAGTGGAAGGTGGTAAGTCTGGTCACAAACCTTCCCCAAAGGTTGGCCACTTGCTAGGAAATCTATGACACTCACCAAGGTGAAATAGAGTCAAAAGCATAGTTTCCAAGCAAGCATTCTATAATAAAAAACAACTTAAATACAACATGTTTAAATGCCTTAAATATTAGGGTGATTACCTGCCATAATACCTTACTTGTACCGCATGGAGCAAGACCCATATGCCTTCCAGAAACTAGCTGGTGTGGTGGATGCGCTGACAATGGATCAAAATGTGGTGATAGAGTGGGCTTCCGTATGTGCAAGTGGACATTGTTGGTCATGTAGTCTCTCGGCACTCCATATCTATAACCTGAGTGCCTCGAGACATGATCTCCTTGGTTATCCCACAAAATGGGGATAACATGAAATTATAATGGATTGGATCTATGTTTAGAGGATGATTGATATTTTAAATCATAGTCATAAAAATATGCCATTTCAAGAAATAATATACCAAAATCCTAGAAAATGGATGTTTACAAGAAAATTGCGACTTTCAATAATTGCAACTATCTGCTCTTTATTGCAATCTAATATAGTTTGTTTTCAACTACATTATGACATCTAAGATTGGAAATGATGTTTTTTTTTCAATTTCTTCTCTATTGTGTCTTGATGAAAGATGTTGGAAACGTAAACCGCTAGGGTTACTCATTGACGGAATATGAACAATCAAGTCATAGGAACAATCATCGAGAGCCCAAAAGACCTCTTGGAAGACGAATCCAAAGGTTATCAATGTATTTGTAGATGCATCAAATCACCTATGACTCTTCATATTTACAATAATGTTACAATAACACAATCCCAAGGATTATGTTTCCAACATTCCCCCCTTAATCTGAAGCATTGTTTGTGAGTCCAAGCATCATTTTCAAAATTTTGTGAATAGCTTTGGCCTCAACACGATATCAAATCAGGTGATATTTTGTGTTGATATTCTTAGTTCGATCATGGAATTTAGGATTCTTTCCCAACTTGATTGTAGAAGTATTGTCAACAAGAAGATGAATAAAATTCACTTGTCTCTCTTGCAAATCTTCAAGTATTTTCCTGAGCCACATAATCTCCTTCTTTGTTTCTGCAACTGCCACATATTCTCCCTCTATTGTGGAATTTGCTGGAATTAACTACTTGAGTGATGTTCAGGAGACAACTGCTAATCTAAGACTCATGAGATATCTTGAAGTTGATACTCCATTTTATTTATCTTCAATTTTTTTTTAATCAGAATATCCAATCACGTTCAAGTCATCCACCTTAGAGTACTTGAGTCCAAAATCTTGAGTTCCCTTCAAGTATTTTATAACTCTTTTTGCAATAGACGAATGTCCACTAAGATCTACGATTAAAAGGGGGCTTTGGTACTCGGTGCTAAACATACATTTTTCCTAATCCCCGAAGTCCCAAGGTCTCAACACGTGGTCTTAGCCATTTAGGGATTGACGTTCGACGATCGATAATCTCCGTCGAGCATTACTTTTTACCATAGTATGCCCGAACTCTCGAACTCCCGATATCTCACCACATGGACTTGGCCCTTCAACGATCGATGTTCAACGTTTTGTGTTGGTCTCCCTTAAATTATAACACGCCCCAAAATCCCCAAACTCCCGGAGTCCCGTATACGTCACCAACCATGTTGGCCAGGTGGGCACAAACCAGGAACTGACATGTGGCGAGGGTCAAGGGGTGACATGTGTCCTTGATAGGGGGTGACAAATGTCATGCTCTAACATGCACAATGGGTATGTGAATTGTCCAAAATTGTGTGACACGGGGCACGCGTAATGCGGGTCCACATCATCGAATGAAATCATCAAGCCACATCATCATAGACTGATACTGCTAGGTCCTTCCATCCAATGGTACGCAAGATTCCACATAGATCTATAGATCTACAGTTCTCATTACTTCGCGGCTTCAGGCTTCGATGCTTAATGAATCCTCTTGACGCAAATCCCCCGAAGAGTTAAGTCTCCAGACTCTTGGATCTTGTGCCACGTGACCTCTTCGACCAATGGTCGAAATTTACTTCGACGTTCGCGACTTCGATGATTTTCACACCTTGAAAACCCTTGGCCAAATTCCTCTGGAGTACAAAGTCTCTGGACCATGGGATCGCTTGCCACATACCCGTTCATCCAACGGTCCTGGTTACTTTGACAGTTCAACATTTGGGAATTTAGAGTGTATCTCCCGACTTTCCTTCTGGACCACGCTGGATCTTGTCACGTGTACCTAGCATCTACAACCAAGATTCACTACGGCTTGCCGATCTCCGGGAAAACTCGCGCGTTTCTAAATCACTGAATACCTGAACTCCCGGATAACCTTGGATCTGTGGACACGTGTCCCTCCAGTTCAACGGTCCATATTTACTTTGTGACTCTGGCGTTCGGAAGTTTTGACGCTAGACTACTCCTATTCTCCTGAAGTAGAACTTCTTCGAAGCGCTTATCAGTTCCTTTCCTACATCCGATCTAACGACTAAGAGAGATCTACCTTAGACCCCCCAGATCGACGACCCTCATCGATTCACGACTTCGACCTTCGACTACTTTCGAGGATTGTGGAGTCACAAGTCCCGAAGTCTCGAAGCCGAAAGAGCTAGCCCCTTTTGGACTAGCGCAGGGTTCCCAGACCCCAGTCACATGTATACTTTGGAAATTCTTGGAACTAAGTGCTAATCCTTTAACAACAATTGGGTTAAGGACATGGGCACGAGCCCTCAGTCAAATGGGTGAATAGTCTAAGGGAAAAACTCCCTTCTCCCACATAATTCAGACTTAACATTCCTGCTAAGGTAAACTTCACAAGGTTGGCAGGGCTTAGGCGTTTCAGTCGTTCATACCCCCTCTCTCCTGTGGATTCAGATCTCATGACTATCTAGCATCAAAACTGGGATAAATTGAAAGATCATATAGATATAACAATTTACAGAAATCACAAAGCGTTTCTAATAATTGTTCAAATACTGAAAGACTGAATCATAAACTCAGATATTTGATCATCAAATTCAATATTTCATCATCACATGAAAATACTTATCAGAACTGGAAAATGTGAAGCAATTGCTGAAAGGGATGCATGTTTTCTCCCAACCATAGGCACAACCGCTCCTATTGGATTTACCACTGGCCACCCCCGAGCTAGACGATGATGCTCTGAGAGAGATTCTTTCTCTTTGCTCCATAATAGTGAGGGATGAAGGTTACTCTCCTTCTCCCATAAAAACCGGTTGTCTAGTTTTCTCCACTCCAAACAAGGAGGTCTGCACGAGTACTTCCTCAGTCACTCATCAGCCTCGTTTATCAACTTGTAGTGAAACCCTACCCCAGGATTCTTACAGCCAAAACAAGCTTTCTCCTTAGCTTTTCTCTCAACTCTAGAGTCAAAGCATCCTTACTGCTCTTCTCGGGACAATGTTTTATCTACTTTGCTCTCTCACAGATCTGTCTTTGTCCCCAAATTACCTCATTTATTTCTTGCCTCAACAAGGTTGCATGGGTCCGAACCCCAATTTGTGGTCAGACTTGGAAGTCTTATAGATGGGTACCATGCTCCATCTCCTCATTAATTCTTGAGGATGGCCTTCCAACTACCAGCCTGACTGGTAATTCATTTCTGGGTCAGAGGACTGTTGAGCAATTACATCCAGTAGGTACTGGTCTAGTGAGGGTCATATCAACCATACTTGGTTTCCCTTCACCATCTCGCTCATAGCATGCATGGTCTATCTTGGCAAACTTTCCCCCTTTCAGCAGTTGTGCAACGCATATTCAAATTCTATTAGTAATAGAAATTCATACATTGACCCTTTTATACAAGGGTTCATCAAATCAAACATTCACACATATTTAGTTCGCCATAGTCTCTTGGCCAGTTATAGTTATATTTACAATCTGGGGGAAACATGGGTATTACACAAGGGTTCTCCATAAATGGAAGTTTTACAATCACAATGAATAACATAATTGTTGATGTCAAAAAATTTGACGTGTTTGCATATGTACAAGTTCATTTTCTATTAAGAGGGTTCTCCATAAATGGAACTTTTACAATTATAATGGATAACATAATTGTTGATGTCAAAAAATTTTGACGTGTTTGCATATGGACATATAAGTTCATTTATGTTATGTAAGTGTCAAAATCAATCACGTCTTTTGCAATTTATTTTCATTCTCTCCTTGCAAAACTAACTTCTAATCAAGTTTTTTGTATTCTTGATTTTTGAATATAATCGTGTGCCACTTGGAAAGAACCTACATCTGCAAAAAATAAATAAACAAATGCTAGAAAAAAAAAAACTAGTGAAAATTGGCATAGAGTGTTTTTTTGAAATGTATTGCAATAGTTAAACTTACATGATAGTTGAAAGCTTATACATTCACATCTTTTTAAATCATTCAAGTGATTATCTCTATTGAAGAACATAGCTATTACATCAAATGTTTAGATTTTTTTTCAAATCAATTTGATAAGCAATCTCTATTGAAAATGTCTAGTTTTACTATATATTGCTTTTTTTTATTACAATCACAACACACGATTTATTTTGTATTAAATAATTTTACAGTATGATTGTTCAAAATTTATGCTTCAAAATTTTTGACTAATTATTCTTCATTAGTAAATAAACATGTGAAAAGATAAAAATCAAACAAACATTATATATATATATATATATATATATATATATATATATATATATATATATATATATATATATATATATATATATAAATTTATAAATATTTTCTCCAAAAAAAAAAAAGTTCCATCAAAGAAAAAACAAAGGACCATCATATCATATTGAGAACACTAGATACCATGTCAACAAATGATGCATGTTGTGTCATTAACATATCATTACATGATGCATGTAACACTTTCACTACATTCTACTTATTTCTCCTTCTACTTCTCATCATCCATCATCCCTTTGCTTTGTAGTTCTATATACATCTATGTTACTAAACTATTCCAATAGTTTTATTTTTGTAAGTCTCATCCACTCATTTGTCTTCTTATAGTTATTTTTTTCATATAGTTAATCTATGCAAATAATTATTCAACATATTTTGATTCTCAATTCCATTCATTTATTTGTTTTCTTCTTGGCTATCACAAAAAATGATTGATAGAATGATGTTGATTTGAAAATTGGAATAATATGTTTTGAAACACAATCGTCTTGTTCATAGTATATATCTCTTAATCTATGTTTTTGGTTATTTTAGCTTAGTAACTAATGAATACTTTGTATCTATGTTAAATAGTTTCCGCCATGCAAGAATTTTAACGATTTCTTTGCGATCAATATGAGTTGACTTGATTATGATTATAACACATTTTTACAAAATTATTGAATGTTTTATAAATTTTAATATATAAAATGTTTTTTTTAAAAGAAAAATGTATTTAGAATTTTGATGTTAAATAATTCTCAAATTTTGATTGGTTGAAAAAGATGATTTGACAAATAAAATAAACTTTGGTTGGAGGCTATCGTTGTAAAAAAATAAATTTATAAAATTAAAGAAAAAATAAAATAAAAAAACAAAATTGCCACTTGTAGCTTTACATTAAAAAATCATTGTTTCTCTACTCCACCCCACTACATCTATCATTAAATTAGAGACCACTCACAAAAAAATTGCTTGAATTGTTTCTATATTCGAGAAATCAATATATATGAAAAAAGGGATATACATGAATGTCTAATGAAGTGCCAATTAATTCATTCATTAAACGTTTAATTGCCATTCTCACAATTAATTAATGTTTGCAATGTGATAAAGAAGCATCTTGTCCAGTTTGATACACATTCAATAAAGCTCCACACTAAAATATTCAGCCAGGTACATTATCATCTATTTTTTATATTCACTGACAAGTTTATGAGCACAAGTCTTGAACCAAAAACACCAATTTAATTGTGTTCAAGGATTATTCTCATGAACAATGACGGTCTTTATCTAGGCTAGAAAGTCATCATGTTTTTGTATGTAGGATATGGATTCATTGATGTCCATCGAAAGATAACTATTTCTGATTTCAAAAAGCTATGCCTACATGTATAGAACTACAAAATAGACAACAATCTATGATTGTAGTTGCTTTTACTCATAATTCATGTAATCTTCTTAAAAATAAAAAACAAAAAATCATAGGGCACTACAACCAATATTAGTATTTAATTTATGGTTTATGCAAGGATGCATAAGCTATGTTGGTCAATTCCATTTTGGTTTTTATTGGTTAAGATTTTGATTATGCTTCTTCATATGAGTTTAATTCATTTTCTCGACACGATTTAGCACTTCATCTCATGAAATTCTGATTTTCTCCATATAATATTTCTTCTTGCACAACCTAGATTGTTAAACTTGAATGGGAAGAATTCAGACTGTTGTCTTACCCCTTCAAGAATAATTGAATAATGACTTAAAGTTTATATTTCTAACCATTCTTCTTCAACTGCTCTATACCATAGCAAATAGTAAATATACAGGGAACACATGCACTGGAATATTTTTGTAAAAGTACGGATTTTAAAATGCTTGCATCATCAAAACTATTTCCATGATTACTACGTCATAGTAGAATTTGAGGACTATCTGTCGTATATGCACCGCATAAAAAACCAAATCCATTAGACCTCCAGTGACTATGGAAATCATTTCCATCCCATTTCTTTTGTGATAACTTTTGTAATAATGCACTCATTTTTTTAACCTAGGTTGGAAGGCTTACTGCTTAGCATGGATATTTTTCATAATTATTGTTTCCAGTAATTTGTTTTACAAAATTTGTTAATACATATTGAAAACATATTTATTTATATTAAATAGAATTGTCAAAACAATTGTCATAATCTAAGTTTGTAAGACAAAGATTTTAACTTACAGAAGATAAGACTCAAAAAATTATTACACGTGACTATACTAAAAAAATTATTATGTTAACAAATATGTTATATCAATCCTTCTATAATTGCAGATAATTTTGAACCTAATTACATCTCTAAATAATTTTGAATCTAATTACGTTTATAAATTTCTACTACATATGTTACATTGTATACAATCTTTTTATAATATATTTTATTTTTATGAAATGAACATGGATATACCATTCTTATGTTAGAGTAATAATGTCGAAATGCTACTCTTAGTTTATGTGAAGTTTCAGATCCACAATTGTAAGATTTTGTTGAGGGCTCTCTTGTTGGAGTTACTTCACACACACCTAGGATTTTTTTTCCTAAGGTTTTTATTTGTTTATTAGTCATAATTAGTCATTATCCAGTCTCCTATATTTTAGGAGAGAATATTCCACCTGGAGAATATTCTCTTTCAGTTCACACTTCAGTTTGACTAGTTGAGTTGAGTTTAGATGTTGCATTGGGATCATCACCATGCAACACTGGGATCATCACCATGATAATTCGACCTTGCCTTGGTATCATCACCAAAGTGGCACATTATCCTTGATTCCTTGAGTTCTCTCCTCACTACTCTCTGTTCAGTCAGTTAACCGAAGACTAGTTGACTAGTTAACTCAACTAGGTGGCAGTTCACTCCCGTAACTACCTGAGAGACTAGAATAGGTGGCAGTTCACTCCCGTAACTGCTGGTGTGTGTCCAGATCACTCTAGACCACCACTATGGCGACTTGGTTCACCTCAAGTCAAACTCATTGAGTTATACAGAGTTTATCATGTGTAAATTATTCATTATTCACAACGGTTAATGAGAATTCTTTCCATTCTTTCTCTCCTTCTTCTTCTTTTTCCAATTCTCTCTGCAAATGTGTATATCATTGTTTAGCTAGATCTATTATGTGCAGGTTCAACACATTTACATGGTATCAGAGCCGACAAACTGCTAAGTAAAAGCTACACCAAAAATTTTTGCAGGTACAAAAGATTGAAGACAACGGAAAAATGGAATTCCAAAAAGAATTCATTCTTACACCTAACAACTATTTTGCATGGAAGGAGAAAATAACCATACATATTCGATCCAGAGGGTTGTGTAGGTTAACCATGAATACAGATACAGAGCCGACAACAGCCATATAAAAATCCAAGTACTTAAATCGCATGGACGAGGCACTCAAAACAATTTGCAGTCTTATTTCTCCCGATCTCCTTTTCATATATCTTCCTGTAAGACTCCCAATGAATCCTAGACCATATTGGAAGGGCTCTTTGGCAAACATGATGAGACGAGGGGACACATGATGGAGGTGGAGCTGCTCACATTGGATCCAAAAAGCTTTGAGAATGTCCAAGATTTCTTTACAAAATTCAAGGATTTACTGTCGCAACTCAAAGCTTGCGGGGTTGATAAATCGAAGGAGGAGAAACAAATGGTTCTCACCATTCTCTCCAAGCTTGGCCCTGAATTCTCGTTATTCATATCTACATTCCCTACTGTCAGATTCGCCTCTGGAGCCACCTAGAAGATGCCTTCTCTTGCGGACTTTATCGAATCCTTGACACAAGAGCAAACCAAGCTCATCAACATGGGCACAATCAAATGCCCAAGGGCACATGCACTCACTGTGCATGATGGCAGCCACAAATATTAGAAATATAAAGATAAAGATAAGCGGAAAGATAATGCACATATGACGAAGGAAGGGCACACAAAACCCTTCACCGATGCCTCCGGATCCAAAGGCGAAAAAGGAAGAAAAGGAGAGAAATGCACATACTGTCACAAAGGATTCCATTCGGAATCCGCATGCATACAAAAAAAAATAGATCTGATGTCTCAGATACTTCAACAAAACAACCTTGGAGATAGAATCCCCGAGGGTGCAAAGAAGAAGAAGCCAGAAGATCTGAATTCCAAGAAAGGCAATTCTAGCCATGCCTTGATTGCCATCAACTCCTCTCTCGATGCTTGGATCGTAGATTTAGGAGCATCACATCACATGACTGCCTCAGAAGAAATATATTCTTCTTTGGATGCATGCAAAGGTCCTCCTATTCTGATGGGGGACAACTCTTCTGTCGAAGTCACCGGCAAAGGAAGGATTGAACTCACCAATGGAAGCTTCGAGAATGTGTTGCATGTTCCCAAGCTTTCTGTCAACCTTCTCTCTGTGTATCAGATGACGAATTTCAGCACCGAAAGGAGATTCATATTCACACCAAATGCCATGGACATCTACGACATGCAAACCAACTCCATGGTTGCTACAGGTGAGGTAAATCATCAGTCTAGATTGTATACATTTTCTGAATTCATTGAACCTGATTATGCTTTACTGCTTACTCATGCTGATGAAAGTAGCAGGATATGGCACGAAAGGTTTGGACATTTGAATTTCAGATACATGCAACAGCTTAGCAAGCACAAATTAGTTGATGGTCTACCAGACATCCATTTCTCCAAGGGAGTATGTGAGGGATGTGTTCTCGGAAAACACCCTCAAGAGAAATTCGACAAGGGAAAGTCTCAGCGAGCTTCCGCACCTTTAGATCTGATCCACAGTGACCTCATGGGTCCTTTTCCACATCCATCGATCAACAAAGCGAGGGTTGTTCTCATTTTTGTTGATGATTTCTCACGTTTTACAAGGATCTACTTTCGCAGGCAAAAATCTGAGGTCTTTCAACACCTCAAAGATTTCAAAGCTTTGGTTGAGACACAGTCCGGAAAGAAGATCAAAGTCCTCCAAACTGATAACTGGGGAGAGTATGTGAATCATGAGATCCAAAATATTTTCCATGAGGCAGGGATTCAGTTGCAGCATACAGTTCCCTACACTCCGCAGCAAAATGGAGTTGCTGAGTAGAAAAATCGATCTCTAAAGGAGATGGCATCTTGCATGTTGCATGCAAAGTCACTACCACAGAGACTATGGGCCGAAGCACTTAATTGTGCAACATACATCCAAAAAAGATCTCCCCATAGATCTGTCAAGGATAAGACCCCCTACGAGGCTTGGAGTGGCCTCAAACCGGAAGTGACCCAATTTCGCATTTTTGGTTCTCGTGCATGGGCCCAGATTCCCTCTGAAAAGAGGAAGGCACTTGATCCACAGAGAACTGAGTGCATTTTTGTTGGATACCATGACGGTGTGAAGGGATATCGGCTTATTGATCTTTCCTCGGACCGACTCATCATTGAGCGTAGTGTCCAATTCAAGGAAAGTGTCTCGCATGTACCTCAACAACCGCATGCAGACACCTTTACTCTTCCACCCGTCCGAGATGATGAGGATGCACATGCAAACTCTTCTTCAAACGAGAGTTATGATTCAGAGGAATTAGATGATTCAGATTAAGATTCAGAGTCAGTACAGTCAGATGTAGAGTCAGAGCATCCAGATGCAGTTGCAGAGCCAGAGCAGAGGCCTAAGTGGGCACATACTACTCTTTGAGATGCAGGGGATCTCGTAGGTGATCCAGCCGATACTAGGAGGACTCGATCTGATTTCGAGGAGCCTCCTATTACACTCACTGCCACTGAACCATTGCCCTCTGTAACACCCTATTTCCCCCAACTTGTAAATATAACTGGACTGGCCAAGAACTATGGCAAACTCATAAATGTGAATATGTGATGTAAATGGACCTTGAGGAAGAGGTCAGTGAATGTGAGTAACATTCTGAATTTATTGCAGGACTGCTGATGAGGGGATGTGCAGAAAAAAGAGACCACGATGGCAATGGAAGGCACCTGAAAAGGTGGCGTTAACTTCCACCGAGAAATAAATACCGTATTTGGACTCCACTGGCCCGGAGAACCAAAAGCGGCTCGCTAGCCTTGAAATTCAATGCCTCGCAGGCTGGTAGGCGGATGGCTTGATGAGGGATGGGATGGTGAACCGCCCATCCTTAGAGCCGTCGGGCCTGATCGACGCGAGGGTAATCGTGCCACATGCAACCTCGTGAGAGGATAAGGTGGATGGCAGAGACGATTGAAAGGGAGAGATGTGAGGGGAACTCTGGATTACGCAGAGTGAGTGATAGCAAAGAGGAAGGATTGCAACCTTCACTCCTGGTCACCGGCAGACAGAGAGACGCAGTCTCAGAGCATTGTGGTCTCAGCTCGGAGGTGGCTAGTGGTAAATCCGTTGGGAGTCGCTACGCCTACGGTTGGGTGGAAACGAGCACCCCTCTCAGTAGTCGCACCCACTTCTGGTGTTATTTCTGATAAGTGTTTTATATATATTGCATCTTGAAATTCATAGACTGGTATATGTATATATATGCTCATAGAACTGTGAAATTGCGAATGATTTCAGTGTTAGAATGTCGATGCAGCGTTTGATAAGAATGAATAGACATATGCTTATAATAGAAGAAACCATGCATGATTTATGTTGATAAATGGATTTGATTATGCATGAGCTGAACCAAGTCAGACTTCCAGTCCATCCTCGAGAGTTTATTTCCCTTTGTCTGTTTCCAGGAATGCCTTGGATTAGATCTCTTCACAGAGATTCCCTTCTTAGAAAGGCTTATCAAGAACCGGGAATAAGGACTTGAATGTGCAAGTCTTAGCAACCCTGTATGAAGAGGAATGACCCTCTTAAAAATCTCGAAGTAGCAGCGTAGGGATAAGTGTTGATCAACTGATGGGATCCTGTCGGGGAACCTGCGGTCATTCACGATCGTTGAATCGAAGGAACGAATGAGGGCGTTATTTGCCTTAACCCCTTTTTTTTCTCTATCTTCGTGAATAGCGAGGAAATCCGATTCGTAGGTCCCCAGGCTCCATGAGAACTTCTGGACCTGTACCAGTAAAGACTGATAACCCAAAGAGGAAACCTTTGGAATGCTGGGATTACGGAGGAGAGCATCTCCGGAGAGACTATCCACACCGACAACAGAACCGTCGGAAAATTTATAACATGCAGGAAGCTACCACGGTCAATGATGTGGCAAGGAGTGTGTCATAGATCTATGCAGCCTTGGATAATAACCAAGCTGACTACCAAGTTTCAGTAGTGGAAATAGAAGGTATGATTTTCAACCATCTGGTGTCTATTTTAATTGACCCTGGTTCAAATTTGAGTTATATAGCCCCTGAAGCTGTTGATAAGTGTAAGCTACAGCCACAGAAGCAAACTAAACCATGGTTGGTACAGTTAGCTACTGGCACCAAAAGAAAGGTGGTAGAGGCCATACCACCCTGCCAATTAATGTTGGGTGAATTCCCCACCCAAGAAACCCTTAATGTATTACCCCTGGGATCGTACGATCTGTTGATTGGTATGGACTGGCTGGCCGCCCATAAAGCCAAACTGGACTGTTACTATAAAACCTTAGAATGTGTGAGCGAAGAAGGAAAAAGGATAACCCTTCAAGGAATCGGAAAGCCGGTCTCGGTGAGACAAATATCAGCCCTGCAAATGAGAAAGTATTGCTGAAAGGGATGTTCCCTATATGCAATACAGGTACTGAAAATAATCAAAGGCGCTAAACCAAGCCCCGATGATCACCCTATCCTAAGGGAGTACAGAGATGTATTCCCGGAAGAGGTACCGGGTCTACCTCCGAGAAGAGATATTGACTTCTCGATAGAACTCGCACCAGGAGCGGTGCCGATGTATAGAACACCCTACCGGATGAGCAGACCTGAGTTAGTTGAACTCAAATTGCAATTGAAAGAAATGATGGATAAGGGTTATATTCGACCCAGCGTGTTCCCATGGGGAGCACCGGTCCTGTTTGTGAAAACGAAGGATGGCACCCTTAGACTGTGCATAGACTACAGACAACTTAATAAAGTAACCATAAAGAACAAATACCCCTTGCCCACGATCGATGATCTATTCGATCAGTTGGGAGGTGCATATGTTTTCTCAAAGATTGACTTGAGGTCGGGATACCATCAAGTCCGAATTAATGGTGAAGACATCCATAAAACTACTTTCCGGACACGGTATGGTCACTATGAGTTTGTTGTAGTGCCATTTGGGTTAACCAATGCCCCTGCCACTTTCATGTGCTCAATGAACAATGTACTCAGTAAATTTTTAGATAAATTTGTACTAGTATTCATTGATGATATATTAATCTACTCTAAAAACAGAGAAGAACATGAAGAGCATCTTCAACTTGCGCTGCAAGTGCTAAGAGAGCATCAACTTTATGCTAAATTCAGTAAATGTGACTTCTTTCAGAAGCAAATACACTACCTGGGACATGTTCTATCCAAGGAAGGGGTAGCAGTAGATCCTGACAAGATTAGGTCTATGATGGAATGGCCTACCCCAAAGGCTGTCTCAGACATCAGATCCTTTATGGGATTGGCGAGATACTATAGAAGATTTATAAAAGATTTCTCCAAGATTGGTTGTCCAATCACTGCCCTCCAGAAGAAGGGAACAAAATTTCTGTGGACACAGCAATGTGAAGAAAGATTTCAAACCTTGAAACATTTACTAACCCATGCACTCGTGTTGAAAATCGTTGACCCAGAAGCTGACTTCTTTGTGTGCACAGATGCCTGTAAAGAAGGGCTCGGAGGAGTCCTCATGCAGGAAGGAAAGGTGATCTGCTATGAATCCCAAAAATTGAATGAACACGAGATCAATTATGTGACTCATGATCTAGAACTGGCTGCCATAGTGCACGCCTTAAAAATGTGGAGGCATTACCTCTTGGGAAGAAAATTTGTGCTTATGACAGATCACTGTGGATTGCGGTATTTGTTTGATCAACCCAAGCTCAATACTAGACAAGCTAGATGGATGGCCCTCCTTAGCGAATTTGATTTTGAAATCAAACACATTAAAGGGAAGGAGAATAGGGTGGCCGATGCCCTTAGCAGAAGCATGAGAACGATTCACCTGGCAGCAGTGAGTACCTGCAAGACAGATGTGAAGAACATAGTCAGAAATGCATAAGTGACAGATCCCTTCGTTCAAACTGTGACCCTGTACTTACAGCAAGAGCCCTCTGGAGTAAAGTATGAAGGCTACCAGATGACCGAAGGAGGCCTGCTCACTTACAGAGACAAACTGTACATCCCCAATTGTGACGACTTTAAGGGGTTCATCATGGATGAATTACATAAAAGACCCTACACTGGTCACCCAGGATACCAGAAAATGCTTACTGCCACCCGAATTTTTTTTTATTGGCCGGGATTGAAGAAGGACGTAGCCAAATATTTGGCCCAATGCATAGAATGCCAACAGGTTAAAGCGGAACATCGACACCCAGCCGGATTACTGCACCCTTTACCCATCCCAGAATGGAAATGGGAAACCATCTCCATGGATTTTATCACCGGATTACCCACTTCAACCAAACAGAATGATGCCATTATGGTGGTGGTGGATAAACTGAGCAAGTCTGCTCGTTTCATCCCCATCAAATCGACCTGCAAGGCGATAGATATCGCCCAGATATTCATGAAAGAGGTGTTCCGACTGCACGATATGCCAAGAGAGATAATATCTGACCAGGACACAAAATTTACTTCCAATTTCTGGAAATCACTGATGACGGGATTAAAGACTAAATTGTTGTTTAGCACCGCCTATCACCCTCAAACCGACGGACAAACAGAAAGAGTAAATTAGATATTAGAGGATATGTTAAGGATGCATGTAATGCATCAACCTAGGAAATGGGAAGACTACCTGCCATTAGTAGAATTTGCCTACAACAACGGCTATCAAGCGTCCTTAAAAATGAGTCCCTTTGAGGTCCTCTATGGTAGACAGTGTAATACCCCAGTCAACTGGAGTAATCCTGTAAATAGGATTTCTATTGGACCCGATATGTTGAAAGAAATGGAACAACAAGTGACTCAGATAAAACAAAATCTGAAGGCCGCTCAAAATAAGAGCTTGTGCCAAATTGGCACCCCGGTATTGTGGACCCTTTGAGGTTCTAGATAGAGTGGGACCTGTAGCCTATCGGCTAGCACTTCCTCCCACAGTAAAAGCACATAATGTTTTCCATGTTTCATTATTGAAGAAATATGTA
>ML777023.1:645503-667363 GCA_009831015.1 Picea engelmannii
TTTGAGCCTTAAACCCTTGATCCTTTTCCTTCAGAACCCCAGATTACTAGGGACGTCTCCCTTGGGATTAGCCACCCTGAATAGAAAGAGCTCCCCATCGAGGTGACAGTGGGTGGGGAAGCTCCTGTTACGCCAGTTTGAGCTTTGCCTTCAAGCTACTTAAACCTACCCTACAAATTGTGCGATAACATGGCCTCATGTTGAGCTCAAACCAGGATATAGGCAAGTTGGGGAGTTTATAATTAGTTGGGAAGACTTTCTTATGCATCAACTTGATAATTGTACTAGAGTCTCCCATTATTGTTAATGATTGAATTTGTGTTTCCACCGTTAACTTTATCCCCTGGAGTAGTGAATACGCTTCTACCTAATTGTTGGATGACATTCCCAATCCCTAGACATAAGGCAATTCAATTTTTCATCCAAGATCAATGAGGATCCCCCCACACCTGCCACTCGTTTATAATTGCACATTTCAAGTTCAAGCTTATATGTATTTTTTTATTATTAAAATGTTATTTTTTTTCAATATTTTATTAGGAATATTAAAAACAAGTATATTGTGTATTATATGCATATATAAAGTGTGATTATTGAAGTAGTTGTTACAAGTCTAAATTAAGTAATTAGTATATGTTTATAGATTATTGTGTCTAAGTTCCAAATATATTATAATACCAACATAAAAATTATATAGCTAAGTATGAAAATATAAAATTTACAAAATCAAATTTGGAGTTTAGTTAGCTACAATAAAGATCATTAATAATAAGCAAAACCTACATATCTTATATTAGAAGGAGGGTCATAATTATGTGGGTTTGAACCCTATATTAATTGGTGGCTCATTGGTGAGTATATCAGGGTCACATATGCCATTTTTTTTGTTGCTTGTGGTATTTGTTCATCACCAAGTTAAGTTTGGGGAACTTATCATTCATACATTGAGGAAGAGGTGAGCAACTATGGTGCTTTTGGCTTTGGTTTTGGTATTCATTACACTCTTGAACCAAGTGGCTTGCTTTGTGACATGGCATGTTGTGTTATCTATGTGAGCACATTGAATAAGGGGCATGGAGTGAACCTCTGGGAAACCCTGCTCATAGTGTAAGGAGCCACCCCCAATACTCTCATAGTTTCCTTAGATGCACTAAATCACGATCCACTTTCCTAGCTTGCACTTAGATCTAAAGGTGAAGGTTGACAAGTATAAGAAATGAACACTCTTAAAAATGAAATTTCCTTCCTTTTCTTCCAAATTAGAAATAAAATCTCCATTCTAACAAGTTTCCATGATGCATTATATTCTATTTTCCATTGGAGCATATCATCGAGGAGAGAAAACTTTTAGGTTATGGATGCAAGGAGGAGGTAAGCTCATAGTTTTGAGGTTTGAATCCACACTAGCTTAGTATAGTGAAAAAACTAAAACAAATGCTTGAATGTTTGATATTTATGGTAGAAAGGGCTTCTAGGTTGGGAAAATCAAATATAATTTAGGAATTAGCGAAGAGGAAGGCTACCTAGAAGCATGGACCAAGCAAACACCACTTTTTTTGGGCTTGATGAATTCTTGCCACATTGCATAGAATTGGGAAAGCCAGGTAAACTACTTAGAGGCCACCCTTTAGAGTTTGTTTAACTTGAAATTATTTAATAGCCCAGGGTTGAATCATTTCTACCCATAACATGGCTTATATTTCTTAACCCTTTTAAGTGATTCCACCTTTAATCCTTCCACCAAGTAGTTGGATTAGGCATGTCCGATATGAGAAATTGGTCATCAAAGAATGACCCTTGAATCTTCTTAATGTAGACTTGTTTGGCATACTTAACTAATTTTTTTTCCAACATAGCCCATGGCTTCAATTGGTGTGTGTGGTCCTTAAAGAGATCACTTCTTTCACAATGTTTTTTTCAAATAGAGGCTTCATTGAGAATCAAGCTATTTCTTCCAAAGACTTATCTTCATACTAAATTAGAGGAGATCAATCGATGCAATGATCACCAAAGGACAACTTTTGTAAGAAGTGAGTCACTTTTCCAGGAAAGGCGATGTTTTATAACCTCACAAGCCTTTTAAATACTTTAATCCATAAAGGTACCTTGGATTTGGACTTTCATCGGAGTTCACTGCAATAAGGTATGAATATTGGCATTCCTACAACTCTTTTTACCTACCAGGCCTCCTCACAAGATGTAATTGCATGGGAGCACTTTCCTGTGCTCTTGACCCTCCACAATGTGAACTACCCACTTTGAGCACAAACCCCGAGCTTCTCTCAAAGAACACATCATCCCTAAACTACCCCACTCCTTAGGGTTGCAACAAAGCCCTTAGTTGACTCAATTAAATCCAATTTTTTTCTGTAGGTTTGTTAAGAGAAAGTCCTTAAGGAGCTTCTTTATGCATTGATAGGCCACGATAGATGGAATTCAATAGGAAGACTAGTACACATGAGTAGTAGCTAAGACCTTGAGAAAATTTGGAATCTAGCCACTAGAGATAAAGGCTATGAAATCCACTTATAAACTTTATTAGTTGTTTGTTGCGAATCAACCTCCTAAAGGGATTTCAATGAAGCTCTGAAGGCAAAGGGGATCCCTAGGAACTTAAATACCTAACCATGTTGAAACCATGACTACCCCTAATTGGATAACTAAGAAAGAATGTTTTCCTAAGCCAACATGTAGCATTGTATTTTGGCCATTTGCAACTTGGAGCTGGAGGCTTCAATGAAGATATGAACAAATTCCATGGTGTGGTCCACCAATGTTTTTTTCTCCAAGGTGGTAAGAAAATAAATGTTAGCAAAATGTTCTTTAACCATGTGACTAGTGTTAGGGTTGAGGAGGGTAATACCTTCAATGAGACCATGTGAATTTTGGTGATGAAGGAGGTAGCCTAGGGTCTTTGCATCGGACACAGAGAGGGTCGAGGCTATGACACAACCTTGTAAATCACCCTGAATAAAACAACTTCCTTAAAATTAATTACTTGATGAACATATAAACTTGATGATCTCGAAAATAATGTCTTTGTAGCTCAAACAAAAAACTTGGTAAAGCAAAGTGCCTATAGCATGGCCAAGATAAAAGGCCATTCAATGTCGTCATCCACTTTTTCAAAGTCTAACTTGATGAAAAGCATTTTCAACCCATGCATATAGCCCATTCCATGCCCTTCCAAACAACCACTACATTGTCAAGAATAATCCGTCTTTTTATAATGCTTGTTTGCTCTTGTTTGATGATCTAAAGTGATAGATTTTGAAGTCACACAACCAAAGATTTCACCAAAATCTTGTAAGAGATATCAAGGAGAGTAATCAACCTCCAATTAGTAATCATATACGAATCTCTCACTTTTTAGGATAAACTTGATAAATCCTCTATTAATAAGAAGCTCAATCAATTTCTTTAAAATTGCATCTTTATAAATCCTAAACACATCTAGCCCAACAACATTCCATATAACTTTGAAAAACTCACATACACAATCATCCAATCTAGAAAATCTATGTCAACCCACACCATCAAAACTACATTGTAACTCACATATTCTTTCCTATTCTCCATAAACTTTTCCATATCCTTTCCCATTCTCGATAAACTTTTCGATATACAAAAACAACATGACATGTATACATGACCACCTTGGTCACATCCTTCATTCCTTCGCAAAAAAACAATATAACCCTCTCTCTTTTGGAGAGGCCTTCTTTATCACTAGACTTTTGAAAAAAGCCCTATTTAATAGATCTGATCTATTTGTAATATAAGTAAATACAAATAAATCCTACTCAAATAAGTTCAAGAAGTATGGCTATGCACAGCGATCTAAACTTCCTTATTCAGAAAATTGGTAAATATTAAAACCTTGAGAACATTAAACTCCGTAAATATTAAAATCTGAAGTAAATAAAAATAAATGCTATTCAAATAAGTTCAAAATTAGTAAATGTTGAAATTTTGAAAACATAAACTTCAAGCGCTCGCAATTTTGAAAACATAAACTTCAAGTAACATATTTAGCTGGATTTCCATTTGAAAACGTAATCCATGGGGAACTGCTTCCATGTAATCGCCATCAACCATAAAAAGGGATGATTTAAAATGCAGGGAGATCGCAATGGCGGTGGATATGAAGATAAAATAAAATCTAAAATATAGATAAAAGCGGGCGTGAGAAAGAACTAGAATTTGGAGCGAGTTTGTGACCGTTTGAAATGGAGCGGGTATATAACATTTTCAGACAACCAACATCATATTAGTTTGAGCTCATCTTCTTCTGTATTCTGCATTTGCTTGGATTGGCTTCTTGTTGTTATTTGTTTGCTCCACAGCATGGCCATGCATGTTATTTGTTTTACAGTCCATTTTCTTTATCGATTTTTCTATTTTTCAGCTGGTGTTTGTTGATTTCTCTTTTGTTATTTTTTTCCTGTGTTTGCATCGGTTGGTCGGTCAATTTTATTTTGTTTGGCTTGATGCGAAGCAGAAGAGATGAAACCCATGATTTCGGATTCCTATGAGGGGTAATCACCAGAGCAGGTATGCCTTTTGTTTTTGTTTGATTTAAGCGGAAATGGTATACATATATTTAGATAGATGTTTTACCAATAAATGTGTACATAATGGGATGCCCTCTGGTACAGAATGGAGGATGCCCTCTGGTAGATAATGGTTTAGAATCTTAGATGGCTATGCATGTAGTCCAAAGGGTTGTTTCATTGTCTTTTTTGAGTTTTTATCTTTTCTTTCTATTGCAGGGTTTGAAGTCTTCAGATAAAGTTCATTGGGATTTCAATAGGAGAGAGTAATTCGAAAGCTCATTGGGATTCAATGGGAGAGAGTAATTCGAGGTACAGTTGATTGCCTTCCAGAGGATATTTTAAGAATATTTTATTTTAAGGTTGAAATGAGATCTGATTTCACTGCCTTCCAGGAGGCTCCGCCCTTAAAGATAAAATGAGGCAAGAAGATTACAATCTTACATTTCGTTTCAGGAGGTACAGTTAACACAATGCTCTTTAGCTTCAGGAGGTACAGAGCTCTTTAGTTTCAGGAGGTACAGTTAACACAATGCTCTTTAGCTTCAGGAGGTACAGTTAACACATTTCGTTTCAGGAGGTACAGTTAACACAATCTGTTTTTCATATTTTTACCATTTCATCTATAATATAATCCCCAGAAAGCGATTTTTAGGGTGGATGGGTAGTAGCTTTGTCATGCTTTCTGCTTTGCTTTGTTAATGGAGTTTGCGACGCTGTTTCTCTCTTCCAAGCGACATAATTTTTTTTCCTAAGGCATTTTAATTCGAGGTAAATGCGTTCTGGACTCACCGATTCCTGTAATTTATTTGATGGGTTACTTGCTTATCTAGGGTTTGACCGGTTAAGGATGTTTTATTTTTAGGTTTGACTGGTTAAGGATATTTTATTTTTAGGGTTTGACTGGTTAAGGATCTGATTGGACTGCCTTCCACCTACGTTTCGTTTCAGCCGGTACGTGTAGTTAACACAATCTTCTTCAGCTGGTACGTTTGCCACGCTAGTAGCTTTAATGGAGTTTGGCACGCTGTCTCTTTATTTTAATGGTAGTAGCTTTAATAGAGTTTGCCCTCTGTTTGGTTGGTTTGCAGTTTACGGACGTGAAATGACATGCGGAATTGGCGGGTGTTGTTTTCTTTGTTTCAGTCGGTACGTACACAGCCGCGAAGATGCAGGTACGGACACATTTTGCTTTCTTTCCATGTTTCCCCAAAACTCATAGAAGTAGGGCTCCCACGAGCGATAGTCCTAGTTGTCATACACATTAATGTTCATTTGTTTTTTGCTCGGAAGCGATAGTCTAGTTGTTAATGTTCATTTGGTTTTGTAGCATGTTATCCCATTAATGGCAATCATGGCATCCCATTAATGTTACGTGAACAGATTCATTTGGTTTTGTAGCATGTCATACGAACAGTTTACGTTTCCCATTTTTCCCATTTGTTCTTTTTTTAAATAAGTTTTTGCTGGGTAGGTTATTTTATAAAAATAAAAATTAATATCATAATATTATATCCCTCTGTGTTGGATGGTTCATTTTATTGAATATAATAAATATTTTTAATAATAAAAAATATAATAAGTAATTTAAGAAATAAATTGTTTTTAATTATATTTTTTTAATATATAGTATATATTTATTTAATTCTAATTATTCTAGATAGGTTGTTATATATTTTTCAGTTTGAATAATTTTACTTATTCCAAATAGATTGTTAAATGAATTGTTAAATGAAGTGATATATTTTTGACTTTGAATATTTGATATGTTGGATTATTTTGTGAATTTATGGAATTTGAATATATATTAGTTAATGACCATTTTATTTGGATTTTAGATTGTAATTTGAATATAATTTATAATTTTTTTTCTTATGGATATTTTTAAGGAAAATATTAAATTAAGGTGTTTACTAAAGATTTCCTTTTCCTTGGAGATATAGGTCCTTAACCAAAACACTAAACTGAGTATTTAATAAGATTCCCCCTTCAATAACATCAATGGTGGCTAGGGTTTTCATGGTTTCCCTAGCTAGAGTTTTTGAGAGCTTGAAGAATTTTACTAACTTTGTGATAAAGCTATGAGGTGTACATGTACTTAATTTCTATCAGATATATATCAAGCTTTCAGATTTATGTGGTGGGATTGGTTATCAACAAAAGTCTGAAAAACCATAGTAGACATCTTTAGTTTCGTCAACGTTTCGGATACCCAACTGAATCCATCATCGGGACAAAAGTTTCAAATGAGAGAAGAGGGCGACCTTGCAATAAATATGCAAATGCAGAGTATAAGAACCCAAGAATAAATGAATGCTAGGAAAAAAAACAAAACCCCTAAACATAACCTAACTGAGTGATAAAATAATGCCAAACTAATAAATAAAACCATACTATATAGTAGAGTGATAGTAAACTAACTGATAATTAGATAATACTATAAAAACAAACAAAGGGAAAATATAGTAATACTTATATAGAAATATAATGTTAAAATACAAAAAAATTCCAAAGGATAGACCTATAATATACAATAAAAATAAACCCTAAAACTAGGGTTTGTTATAAGCGTATTAAAATAATAAAGGCCTGATAAATAAACAAACTAAATCCTAAGTTATTAAAGAAAACCTAAATAATATAATACTTTGTCTTTTTACTCCAGTAGACGTTCATTTCTTCTTGGGTTCTTGTACTCTGCATTTGCATATTTATTGCAAGGTCGCTCTCTTCTCTCATTCGACACTTTTGTCTTGATGATGGATATAGTTGGGTATCCAAAGCATTGACGAAACTAAAGATGTCCACTGTGTTTTTTCTGATTTTGCTGTTGTATGAAGTTTTCAGTTGTCCAAAATTGTGTAATTTGCAGATTTGATTTTCAGCCTACATTGTCTTCTTGATTGGGTAATTTCCAACTCATAATGTTCATTCTAATTTGACATATTGTAGGGCTGAAAATTTTAAGTGATTTAACACATATCTTGAAGATAATAGAGCAAATTTACTACTGTAAATTTGTAGTAATTAAAGTGATTTCAGATCTGGTTTATGCTTGGAGAAGTGTGCCCAAGGGGATGGAACTTGTTGGCATGTGTTTGATATCTTTTCTCTTGGATTACCTAGTGTGTTGGGTTGAACTTTGAAGTGAGATGAAATATTATCTGCTATTTGCTGATGTAAATTAATATTTTAGGTCAACCTTCAGGATGAAGTTCATAGGGACTAGATCTAGGAAATCACCTGTGTGGTGAATTTTCTGAATTTTTTGAATTTTCTATATAAGTCTTAAAACAGAGAAATTTCTACACTTCGGTGAACCCTCCAATATGTCCTTAAGCCTTCATGGATCCTCTCTTGAATATGTGTGGATGCTCCCGAGAAAGAGGCTCTCTTGTTCCTTATCAATTGAGGACCATCTCCCCCATTCGAGCTCCCTTAGGTGCACTGGATTTCTTGTAGCCTCCTTCTTTTTTAACAGACACCGTCTTCACTAAACAACTTTTTTGCATGCTCCCACCCACGTTTTTGAAGCTTATTTTCCTTTGCCTTGATCACTTGGATCTTGCGATGCGATTTTTGTCAAGCCCTTCTCTTTGCTTGGCGTTGTCGTTATCACTATTCTTTCTTTACCCTTGAATTGCTCTCTTTGTAGTTCCTTTTCTTTACCAAGGGAACCATTGACCACATCCTTTTTCTCCCTCTTTCCTTTTAATATCTTACAAGTCTTTTGGGCAATGAAACGACCTCACAACCTCTTTTATATTATAGTGTTCATAAAGTAGGTGGTATTGCATCATTTTTTCACCATTGATAGTCTGGAATCATATAAAAAATTTCTCTACCAGCTTGCCTCCATTCGCCCTCTTGTTTTCATCTTGCTCTCTTTTTTTCTCTTTTGTTTTTTCTTTAGTGGGTTTATTGAGTCATGGAGAATCTTGGCATTCTTCTTTGACCATTCTCACAACAATCCTACACTCCCTTCTAGCAGGTGTAGTAGATAAAATAAGATTTAAGATAATTTTCTTAATGTCCATAATTGGCCAAAGTAGGTCAATGTGGTAATTTGCCTAGGTATCATGAGGCTATGCAACCAATGACTTTCAATGTAGTTAGGAATCCTAATTCCTCTTTGGTTTCTCCAGGTCCTCTCTCAATTCCTTGCTATTGTAGTGGTGCATCCTTCGGTAATGAAGGTTCTCTAATAGGGGATCTAGATTCTATACTATCTGTCATTGTGAATAGTCAAGGATCTTATACAACTTTTCTTTACCAAGTTGCCTCCATCCACTTGTTCTCCCCTCTATCTGGTTTTTGTTTTTGCCTTTTCCTTTCTTGCAATAAGTTGCTTAGCTTGCATATCTTATGTGGTGCACTCTACCCTAGCTAGAGTTTTGCCTGCAACCATTGTATGTGCTGCTACTTGTTGGTCCTTTTTCATCCCTAAGTCCCTTTTAGTAACTTTATTCGCCACTTCCCATAGAATATCTGTCATCTTGCTAACAACTTGCTTTGTTATATTAGTTTTGATTACTTTGTTGTGCCCTCACACAGAGTGTGGAGGATAGTTCATTGTTTTGGTGGTTCCTCATGGGTTAAATGTACCATTGGTGAACCCTCTAGTGTCTCCTCAAGCCTTCACAAATCCTCTCTTAAAAGTATTGGATTCTCTTGGGCAAGAGGCTCCCTTGTTCCTTATCATATGAGGATCATGTCTCCCTTTCAACCTTCCTTAGTTGCACCAAATTTCGTGTAGGCTTCCTCTTTTTTAACAAAAACCATATTTTCCCAAACAATTTGTGTGCTTGCTCCCACCTAGATTTTGGAGATTCATTTTCCTTTGCCTTGGTCTATTGGATCTTGCAATGCCTTATCATTGCACACTCTTCTCCTTAATGGCCTTGCCCCTATGAGTGTTCCTTCTTTCCCATTGACTTTCTCTCTTTGTAGTTTTTTCTCTTTTGCTAGACAACCCTTGCTGCAACCTTTTGTTCCCTCTTTCTTTTTTTTATCTTGCTAGTCTTGCGGACAATGGAGTGGCTTTTCAACCTCCTTTCTATTATTGTGTTGCACCCTTCGTTCGTGAACATTCTCTATAGTTGGGATTGCATTCTCTTGTCATTATCAATAGTTTGGAACCATATACAATTTTACTCTCTCATCTTGTCTGTATTGGGCTTGTTGTTTTTACCTTGCTCTCTTCTTTTTCTCTTATGTTTTTGTGTTTGTTTTCTTTAGTGGGTTTATTGAGTGATGGAGCATCTTGGTATTTTTCTTTTACCCATGTCACAAAAATTGTAGACTTATTTTTGAGAGGTTTAGTAAATAAAATAAGATAAGATAATAAACACTCCAATATCTTCTCAAGACTTTGTGGCTCATCTCTTGAGTATGTGTTGGTTCCTTTTGGGCAATAGGACCTCTTGTTCCTTGTCATTTGAGGACTATGTCTCCAATTTGAT
Source organism: Picea engelmannii (assembly GCA_009831015.1). Taxonomy (NCBI): domain Eukaryota; kingdom Viridiplantae; phylum Streptophyta; class Pinopsida; order Pinales; family Pinaceae; genus Picea; species Picea engelmannii. The sequence continues at coordinate 655,519 of ML777023.1, forward strand.
CTGCCCTTAGATGAATTGAATTTCTTGTAGCCTTCTACCTTTTTAATAGACACCGCCTTCACTTAAACAATTTTCGTGCTTGCTCCCACACACCCTTTTGGAATCTCTTTTCCTTTGCCTTGATCTCTTAGAACTTGTGATGTGATTCTCACTACAAGCCCTTCTCCTTGCTTGGACTTGTGCCTACAAGTGTTTCTTATTTCCCCTACTTTCTCTCTTTGTAGTGTTTTCTCTTTTGCAAGGGAACCCCTGTTGCAACCTTTTGCTCCCTCTTTGTTTTTTCTTTCTTACAATTCTTTTGGGAAATGGAGCAACTTGTCAACCTCCTTTTATTATAGCATTGAACCCTTCACTCATGACGATTCTATAGGTGGGAATGCATCCTCCTACCACTATTAATAGTTTGGAACTATATACAAATTTACTCTGCCATCTTGCATCTATTGGGCCTCTTGTTTTCACCTTTCTCTCTGTTTTCTCTTTTGTTTTCTTTAGCGAGTTTTTTGAGTGATGGAGCATCTTGGCATTCTCTTTTGATCCTTGTCACAAGAGTTGTAGACTCGCTTTAGAGAGGTTTAGTAGGTAAAGTAATAAAAGATAGTTTACTTAATAGGACCCTCTTATTGTCAACTTTTGGGGTTACAACATAAGTGTTTTCACCTTTCTAGTAGAGTGCTTGGTCTCTTAGCTCCTTGGTGATGCTTCTTGGACATATGAATGGATTTATTTGGGAGGATGCTTGACCTTGGTTAGAGTGTTGGCATGGTGTCCTTACCCTAGGAGGTTGTTACCATGATTGACATGATGACTAACCTATTGGGTGCACACAATGCGAGAGTTAGTTGATCGATCAGGGGAGGTACCTACTGAGGAGTAGGAGCATTGGGCACTTGGAGGAGGTTACTTAACCCTTGGGCTTGTAAACATGTGAAACCTTGTTGGTTGGACACTTGATGTGAGGGTGCTTGGGTTGAGGAGCATACTTCATGGAGGCTTGTGATGGGCTTGGACACATATGTCGAGGAGGAGCATTGGAGCATTGTGACCACATTGGCATACATGAGAGTAGCGTTGGGCACATGAGAGGGCATGTGACACACAGTTAGAGGAGTGTCTTGCATGAGAACACTTTGATAGCAAACGAACATGAAAAAGGGATCATTGGATTAATAGGTTGTTGGAGAGCGCAACATCTTGGAAGAGGGTCATTGAGCTCATGCATGGAGGGTGTTTCAATTCAGGGGGTTGATAAACCCTAGTTTGACACATGTACATTGTGGTATTGTAGAGTGCTCCATGTGGCTGCCTTTTAGGTTACTTGTATGGACACATGTCCTTATTTTATGTTAGTCTCCCTCACCTGCTTACACATATAAGGGAGGAGAGAGCTTATGTATTCATTATTATCATTGTACTTGTCTTGGAGATGTCAGTGTTCATGAGGAAACCCTAGGAGCATGACGCTATTGCTCATAAGGAAACCCTAGGAGCATGACGCTATTGTTCAGAAGGAAACCCTAGGAGAAAATATAAGGAGAGAGAGATAGAGACATCTTGGATATTCTTGGAGAGATTGCTCTTGTGTGATGCTAGGGTTTTCTCTTCTGATTATAGGGTTTGAGCTATGCATATAAACCTTAGAGAAGAACATGACGTTGGAGGTGATGATGGTTCTTGTTGATTTTTTTGTAGTACTAGGGTTTCCACCCTAGTAGAGGACATGGAGAATGGAGCGCCTTGCATTGTTTTGGAGCCTTGTTCTTTTGGGATGCAAGGCTAGGGAGAGATCATGGAGAGATTAGTTTGACGAGTCTTGATCTTGGTGTGATGCCTTGTATGGAAGAGGACTTGAGTATTGTATCCTTGATGTTCCATGGGGGTCTTGGTTGCGGTAATGTAAGAGTTGAAGACCTAGGGTTTGAGGACTCAAACCTTAATGTGGACATGTGGCTTTGGTAGCTAGCACTAGAGTTGTCTTTCCATGTACCTGAGTGATGCAACATGGCTAGGGGTTCCAAACCCTAAGGAAGACAACCATGATAGTATGAAGAGATTGTGTGATACAAGTTTGATGTTAGAGCCAATGGGGACTCGCTGGTGTTCATGCTTGCTTGTTGTGGATCTTTGGTCGTGGCTAGGGTTTTCATGGTTTCCCTGGCTAGGGTTTTGGAGAGCTTGAAGATTGTACTATATTTGAGATATAACTATGAGTTGTACATGTACTTCATTTGTATAAGACATATATGAAGTTTTCAACTGTCCAAAATTGTGTAATTTGCATATTTGATTTTCAGCCTACATTTTCTTCTTGATTGGGTAATTTCCAATGCTCAATGTTCATTCTGATTTTACATATTATAAGGATGAAAATGTTTTAACACATATCTTGAAGATAAGATGCAAGTACAGACACATTCTGCCATGTTTTCTTTCTTTCCATGTTTCCCCAAAACTCATATGAAGCGGCATGTCTCCTACTTTATAACTCAAATTTTAGAATTAGGATGTAGATAAGGACAAGTAGGGTTCCCATTAATGTTCATGTGTATTTGTTGGCAAGTACGACTACACTCAAAAATACCACGGAAGCGATAGTCTAGTTGTGAGGTGTGTGAGGTGCATTCATGGCATACCATTAATGTAGCATTTGGTTTTGTAGCATGTCAAGTTAATGTTATGTTACCTGTGCTTTAGCTTTAGTGTTTTTCCCATTTCCCTTTCATTCTATTTTTTTAAAAGTTTTTCTTGGTTATTAGTTGGTTAGGTTATTTTATAAAAATAAAATTGCATATGTTAGTTTCGAGGTTGGTTCATTTTATTGAATATAATAAATATTTTTAATAATAAAAAATTTAAATATGTAAATTACAAAAAATAAATTATTTTTAATTATAATTATTTTTAATATATAGTACATATTTATTTAATTTTACTTATTCAAGATAGTTTGGTAAATAAGGTTATATATTTTTGAGTTTGAATAATTTTACTTATTCCAAATAAATTGTTAAATAAAGTTATATATTTTTGAGTTTGAATATTTGATATGTTAGGTTATTTTGTGAATTTATGCAATTTGAATATATATTAGTTCATGATTTGTTTTATTTCAATTTTAAAATGCAATTCAAACATAGTTTATAATCTTTTCCCTATAGATATGGATCCTTAATGTAAATACCAAACTAGGGTGTCTACTAAAGAATCCCCTTTCCTTGTAGATATAGGTATATTTGTTAGGGACTACCCCCCTTGGCTTCACTAGGAGTTAGTCTAGACAGAGGAGTTGAGGATTAGGTGACAACACCTTAACTCTCACTTTCCCCCAAGGACACATCGAGTGGATTGAAGATTTCTTCCATGTCTCCCAGGTGTGTATAAGGCGGCAACAGGAACATCTTGGCATTCTCCTTCGATCCTTGTCAGAAGAGTTGTAGACTCCCTTTCAAGAGGTGTAGTAGATAAAATAAGAAAAGATAGTTTACTTAAAAGGACCCCCTTATTGTTAACCTTTGGGGTTACAACATACGTGTTATCATCTTTCTAGTAAAGTGCTTGGTCTGTTAGCTCCTTGGTGATGCTTCATGGACATATGGATGGCTTTATTTGGGTTGATGCTTGACCTTGGTTAGATTGTTGATGCGGTGCCCTTACCCTAAGGGGTTGTTACCCTGATTGACATGATGACTAGCCCATTGGGTGCACACAATGGGAGAGTTAGTTGATTGATCAGGGGAGGTACCTACCAAGGAGAAGTAGCATTGGGCACTTGGAGGAGGGCACTTAACCCTTGGGCTTGTAACCACGTGAAACCTTGTTGATTGGACACTTGATGTGAAGGTGGTTCGGTTGAGGAGCATACTTCATGGAGGCTTGTGATGGGCTTGGACACATACGTTGAGGAGGAGCATTGGAGCTTTGTGACCACATTGGCGTACATGAGAGTATTGTTGGGCACATGAGAGGGCATGTGGCACACAATTAAAGGAGTGCCTTGCATGAGAACACTTTGATAGAAAACCAACATGGAAAAGGGAGCGTTGGACTAATAGCTTGTTGGAGAGTGCACCATCTTGGATGAAGGTCATTGAGCTCATGCATGGAGGGTGTTTCAATTCGGGGGGTTGATAAACCCTAGTTTGACAGATGTATATTGTTGTATTGTAGAGTGCTCCATGTGGCTACCTTTTGGGTTACTTTTATGGACACATGTCCTTATTTTATGTTAGTATCCCTCACTTGTTTATACATATAAGGGAGGAGAGGGATCTTGTATTCATTATTATCATTGTACTTGTCTTGGAGATGTCACGATTCATGAGGAAACACCAGGAGCATGATGCTATAGTTTAGAAGGAAACCTAGAAGAAAAGTTAAGCAAAGAGAGAGAGATACAAACGTCTTGGATGTTCTTGGAGAGATTTCTCTTGTGTGGTGCTAGGGTTTGCTCTTCTGATTCTAGGGTTTGAGCTACGCATATAAACCCTATTGACCGCCTCTTCAACTAGGGGGTCAACTCCATGTACCATGAAGATATGTATCATCAGATGTAAGCATGTCGAAGACTTTTTGGTTCTACAGGGCATTTTTTCTTCAGCACAGTTTTGTAAGCAGGATTTCCGCACCCTTCCGCGGGTTTATAATGTAATAGGTTTACATGGATCATGGTTAGGTCAGTTGCCTTAGGGTTTCTTCACTAGGAGAGTTCCTTTCACTGAGTGTTTTTTATCCTCAGGAGGTTAATGTGGCCTAATCAGTCGGGTTAATCTCCTTTGAGTTTTTCACTCCCACCCAATAAATCCTCCAAAGTGGTGGAAGGCGTTCTAATGAAGTCATTTCTAGGTAGCTAGTGTTTAGGAATGTTGTAAATGACCATGTAAGACAACACGCGAAATTTTGCGGAATTAATTAATTCTGGGTAATTAATGTAAAACTTAGGTCCCAAGATTTTTGATAGGGGTACTTGTACTCAAAAGAAAGCTAATGAGACCCCCTACACCTGTGGACCAAGTTTCAACTCAGTCGGACAAGTTTTGCTAGGTTGTTTGTCCACTTAAGAGTTTTTTCAGAAAACGACGATTTTAATTGCCAAACCCAGGACATGGGCAAATGCCAAATTTGTAATAATTAACCAAATAAAGTGAAGTAAAGGTGAAAATAATGTTGAGAGGGACCCCACCTAACCTTTCCTAAACCCTTACCTACCCTTTCTACCCACTTTTTAATTAACTCACCTTTTCATTTTAATTCCCACCTTTGAGCTTACGTACCTCTCCCACGAATTAGTTGGAAACTCACTAATTAAATGCGTGGGCCCCTCTTCCTTTACCTCACACCCCTCCTTCCCTCCACATCATCCTTTGGAGTGTGGCTACCACACTCCTCCCACACTCACCTCACGTCCCTCACGTAGCTCACACGTCTCTTTTGAATATGCGTCACCATTCCCATGTGAGTTTTGGAAACTCCCTTTAATAAAGAACGTGGGTCCCTTCTCCTCCATGTACTCCCTTCCTCCCTTCCTTTCGCCTTACCTTGGCCTCCCACGTGCCATTTGGGAGTGTGATACCCACACTTCTCATGAAAGCTCACGACATTCCCTTCTTAACTTACGCTTTATTCTTGAGTTTTTTTTTGGAAATGTCTCACGTAGAGATGAAAACTTCTCCTTTCAAAGCAAGGAAACTCTTCCTTTAGCCCATATTTAGCCTATACGTGGACCTCCTTGCCTAATTTGCCCCTCCTTGCTTATTTTCTCAGCCTCAACTCTTCCTTTAGCCCATATTTATCCCATACGTGGACCTCCTTGCCTAATTCGCCCCTCCTTGCTTGTTTTCTCACCCTCCAACTCACACACTTGCCATTTCCCCACCCTAAAAGCTTAGTCTCTCATTGGTTGCTTTGACCTTTGAGATGTCTTGTCCCTTGGATGTTTGACACTTGTTGATGATCCAAGAGGGGTCTCCTTAGTTTCTCAAGCTATTTAAGAGACCTCTCACTCCCTCATTTCACATCATTCTTCACAGTATTGTTATGCTACCGAATTCTTCCCATCCCTCTCTCTCTCTCTCATTACTTTCACATTGCTTCATTGGTCTTGTCTCTTGAAGAGCTTGTAGCATCATTGATGCTACAACCTCTTCCCATTTAATAAAACAAAAACTGCTTTGGAGGAAACTATGGTGTTCAAGATTAGTCTGGATGTGCCACTTATTGTGAGGTGATATCATTTTGAATCGTTATGTGTTTTGGTAAATAGTTGCTCAAGTAAATTAGTTTACTAGGCTAGGTGAGGAAATAGTGTAGTTGCCCATCTATATATTTTGTGTATGCTTATATAATAGAAACTATGTTGTATTGTCTATGCATGCAGGACATTATCTATTGTTCCATCTCACTTTTGGTTTAAGTTTTGCAGATCACCTCTATGAAGTTGTTGGGATAGCTTCAAGGACAAATGTACGTTCATATTTGCTTACACTTCACTAGCATTCTCTGTCCCTATTCCTCATTCTTTCAGATTCAGTTTTTGGTATATAACATGCTCAGATTGGTCACTTAATCATTACAATTTTCTGGTTTTTGTATGCACGAAATTTCTGCCTAAAAATATAAATTTCATAACTTTGTTGAGTGTGTTGCAGCTCAAATCAACAAGCAGTAGCTTGCTGATTTTTGCAGGTTCTTACCAGGACAAGAGGGCGTGCTGCCCAACCCCATACACAACACACCCTCAAAACAACTCCTTGAAGTGGTAATAGTTTTTCATCTTTCTTTCCTCTCCAAAATATTGTAAACGCAAGCCCAAAGTAGTTGTACCCAAGCGACTTGCTTCCCTTTCCTTCAGTCTTTACTTTGCAAGTTTAGATTAGTTTTCTTTTCTGTCTTTGCTTGCTTAGTTTAGCTAGATTAGTAGTGATTTCTACATGCATGCTTAACTAAAATAATCTAGAGTAGATCCAACACAACTAATTAGCTTAGAGCCCGCAGAAGCATTGTGGTTTTTCTTTTCTACTTCTCATTCATTAATCTTTGCATGCAATCTCTAATTGTTAAATCTTAATCCAACACACATGCATCAAATAACTGGTTAATTAATCTTTCGTTTCAGTCATCTACTTCACATGCAGTAATCGCTCTTGGATCTATATTTTAATACATGCATGCAAGTGTTGGTATCTCCAAGTGATAATCAACCATATTTAATTTCCTCAAGTTATATGTTTTGGTTTAAGTTTCATATGCAATCTAATTTTTTATAAGTGAATTTAACTTGTGATCTTGTGTTTCAAAGGCTTCAACCTTCACATCATTTTTCAGATCTCAGTTTCACAAGCATTTTAGTTCTTACATTTACATGCAATAATTCAACACTTAAGAACTAAATCTGCAATTTCATTGTTAAGAGTTCACACTCATCTTCAGTATTTTGGCAATCCTTTGTTGAGAAAGCTACAAACATTCAATCACACTTTGCCATATTTAGCTCATAGGTCTAAAGTAAACTAATTAGACTTAATAGGACACCATAACTCACCATCTTTGCCATTTAAAACGAGGTTTTGAGGAAAACCACAGAATGTTTTCCTGAGTACTCGGCCTTAGGGTTGACCTGTGAAGCTAGGGTAGGCCTCGTTGCCTCACTTCTTGAGCATCCATCAACCACTTGGTAATAGGGGGAGGAGAGTTTTTGGGTTGACACCTAGATAGGGCTAAAATTAATCTCACACTTAATCACTTAGTTTAATCTTTGATCTACAACATCAAAAATATAATTACACACTTGCAAGCTCACTGATCTCACTGTCTTTCAATTTACATTCATATGCAAGTTATCTTTTATGTGTTGTAGATTAAATATCTAAGTGGTTACATCTTTCATTTGGAATATTTGGCTTTCCATGTTTTTTCATCTATCCTTAATTCTTGTACTTGTGGTGTGATCCTTCAAGAAGTGCGCATCCACCTGGAGGCATTCTCTTGACTGGGTCTTGAGTGCTTTGCGTCTTATTGCCATTGATAAGAAGTCCAACAGAACTCTATCTGTTGTGAGCATGCTTGGGTTCATGTGTTGATGATTGTTTTATCTTGAGTATCTTTACTTCCTGCACATGCGAGTAAACGTGTTAGTATATTGTATATCTTGTATTTAGCTTAGTCTTAATCTGTATATCTTAAGCATTCTTTTGTGTATCTTGTATCTAGTCTAAGGTAGCTTTGTATCTGATATATTCTTTGTATCTAGTTGTATCTATCTTGTTATAATTTGTAATCTATTGTAACTTGTAATTATCTTGTAATGAACATCCCCTTAACTTAGTTGACCCCATTGTCCAATCTTAGGCACTAGTCATAGTTGCCCTAGGAAAATGTTCGACTCTCATACTTAGATAGTTGCATCTTGCATTTGCTGATTGACATAATAGGCTAGATTCCCCTTAACCTTTTAACTAATTAAAACCAACTCCTAGAACACTTAATCGTAAATCTCATCTAGTAACTAGGGTCTACCCCCCTTGGCTTCCCTAGGAGTTAGCCTAGACGGAAGAGGTTCAAGTCAAAGTGACATCGTGGGCTTTGAACGTAGGCATTGTGCCTTCGATGACACACTAAGTGAGCAGGACTTAGCTCACGTTTGCAAGTGTGTATAATGATGGCAACATCTTTGGCGCCGTTGCCGGGGATAAGTCATTTATCCTTGGTCAAAACGACTTAACTTTTTTTTTTTTTAAGAACTAAAAATTCTTTGAACTTGCATTGGTTGCTTTTGTTTGCTTCCTTTCGAAGTGGCGACTCCATTGAACAAATCTGTCAGGTATACTGTGTTGCCGTCCTTATATACACTTGCAAACGTGAGCTAAGTCCGGCTCACTTAGTGTGTCCTTGGAGGCACAATGCCTAGGTTCACAGCCCACGCTGTCACTTTGACCGAAACTTCTTCCGTCTAGGCTTACTCCTAGGGAAGCGAAAGGGGGTAGACCTTAGTTACTAGATGTGTTAAAGTTGAGTTCTAGGAGTGAGTTTTAATTTCTTAAGGTTAGAGGGGATCTATCTTATGATGCTAAGGCAACAATGCAAGGTGCAAGGGTTAGCATGAAAAGCAAGCCTTTTCCCTAGGTCAACTAAGCGTGAAGGGGTCAACTATGTTAAAGGGTTGTTCTTTGCTGTTATCCCCGATTTCTAGGGATAACTAGGAGATCATGTCTCAAGGCCCACATGTCCTAGCCATAGAGTACCGAGAGCAGGATTGACCTAAGCATGGCATTGGAGGGCCCATCTTTCTTCTTCTTCATCAAACTTGTCCTGTCAGCAGCAACAACATCCATCACCTTCGGCTTGGACTTGTATCGGAGAAGACTCTTGCTCCATGAGGTAATTGGTCTAGGTATCATGGTATGTGTCATATTTGATCATTATAACCTTCAGATATATGCATCAGATTCCTTTGATTTCTGACGACTGCTTGGATCTTACATTAACCCACTTGACCATGGTTGGGGGGATTGACAAGGTACCCTAGCAAGCTTGTATCCATAGGTTTTGGTTAGCCACCGGGGGGGATTTTGAAGGGCCATCGTCCTCTCCCATCATATCATCACTCTTACATCTTATCTCCCACTCATCTACCCCATTCCCCTAGTCCGAACATTAGGATGACCTGTTTGTGGGGTTACACCTTATCTCGTGGGAAGAAGGGGCTAAAGGACCAGGAGGTAAAAGCAGCTGGTAAGAGATAAAAGCCATAAAAAAATAAAACCTAGAGATGCCTCGCCCAGGGATCCCCAAGAAGGCAATAAAAGGCCTCTCAACAAGAAATAAGAGGGACCCGAAGAAAAATGACAAAACAAGACCTATCCAAGAGGATGGGGGGTCTCATCACGAGCCAACCCACTATGTTCATGGGTACCTAGCAGTATGACATTGCCATTATCTGGTTACCACACCAGGGCAGTGACCTTTGGTTGCATGGCCAAGGGAAAGGGGGTCTCATCATGAGCCAGCCTTATCATCTCTGTGAAAGTACTTGTGGGTAACACTGTCAGCTCTGGTCACCACGCCAAGGCAGTGTCCTCTAGTTAGACCTTGAAATAAAAAGAAAGAAAAAGTAATAAAGAAAAGAAAGAATAAAGGCAATAAAGGGCTTGGAAAGAATTGCATCCATGACAGGTACATCTCACTTTCTACAAAGTCACCCACGGATAAGATTACCCTTGTCATTCACTCTACCTATATGTCTGGACATCCTTTGACCACACCACCTCGTGTTACATGGCTTGGATGATATCCTTTGGAACTTTCCTTTTCTTATGGATGCTGGCCCAATAGGGCATTTTGTCTTTTTCTTTAGCTTTGTATAGTAGGTCATTATAATGTCTTTGAGCTATTGGATGATATGCTCGGGGTTTTATGCATGCATTTGATAAAATTAATGATGAAATATGATTGACATTGCTATGATCCCTATGACTAATGAGCCCATGGAGGGCAAATTTTTTGATGTGCAGGATCATGCCCGACGGATAGGTACCAGTTGGACCGGTACACATGGGGAGATGATTAGTTCGGACCTCCATGGGGTTGAAGAGCCCATCAGATGGTTGTTGGGACCCCATCAGGGGCAGAGACAGGACAATGATTGGTCGAGCCTTTGTACAAGAGAAGAAGGAGGACGTTTTCATCCAGGACGCCTTGGCTGAGCCCAGCCCTAAGGGGTTGACCCACTGCAGGTGGAATGTGTCCCTCTGATGGCCTAGGACGTCATCTAGGAGCCCTTGACGTCACCTCCAGTGCATGGCAGTTTGACAGGGCAGTTTGGCACGTGTGGTAGAGTTTGGAGGCCCAAAAAGGGCCAACGTTTGTCATCTAGTGCTATATTTTCCCCTAAAAAGGGCCAACGTCTCCCTCAAAGGGGCTTGACGTCTTGCTTATTGCTCATTTAGGGTTTCATTTAATAATTTAATGTAAAACAGTATGATTTTTGGTTATTAGCCTTGTCGGCTATTTTGATGACCTAAAATTAATTAAAAGGTCATGATACTGTATATATTGAGGATGTTTTTCCCTCATTTGAACATAACACAACTCACTCTCTTGTGAGATCTTAATTCTTGAGCCTTACTTGGGTAGTTTTGGTGTTCTAAAGTGAGGCGCAACTTTTCTTGGAGGATTTTTCTTGGCATTTATGGCATTTCTCTCATGGAAGGTTTACAACTAGGGTTTGCATATGCTTTTCTTCATGATATGTAAGTGTTTTTCCTGCAAAACTTCTTGATTGAATGGTTGTAGGTTAGTATTCTTGCATTTACTTATAAATTTGCTGATTTTAAAACCCTAGGTAGCAAGCACACAAGTAGGTCATTGCTACATGTCCCCTTGTTGAGAAATAGTTTTCAGCCATTGAAGAAAGAAGATATAGCCTAGCCGTTGCTACACTTGTCTTCCTTTTTCCGAGCTAGCGTTGAAGTTATAGGTTGAAAAGAGGAGACGTCCTAGGCCTAGTTTGACGACACCTAGGGTTTGAAGGCCTTGCCTTTGCAACACTTTCTGCCTTAAATTTATACTTTGAGCTAGCCGTTTTGCCAAGTTATTTAGAGGAGGAAAGAGCACGAGGCCTTTCTTAAGCAACACCGGAGTGAGCCTTTTTCCCCTAGGGTATTGATTCTAGGGCCCTGCCTTTGTAGCACCATAGAACCCTACCTTCCTGTTAATGTTTTATGCCATTATTATAGTTCTTTGCATTTCAATAAGATAAGAGCATAATAAGAACAAGATCACTGAGAAATACACATCCACAAGAGACACAACATTTATCCTGGGAAACCCTCTAGGGGAAGAAAACCCAGCA
>ML777023.1:680351-698447 GCA_009831015.1 Picea engelmannii
TAATCTCCCTTGAGTTTTTCACTCCCACCCAATAAATCCTCCAAAGTGGTGGAAGGCGTTCTAATGAAGTCATTCCTAGGTAGCTAGTGTTTAGGAATGTTGTAAATGACCATGTAAGACAACACGCGAAATTTCGCGGAATTTCGTCAAGTATAGTTAGGTTTTTTTTAAGGTTCTGAATTAATTAATTAATTCTGGGTAATTAATGTAAAAATTAGGTCCCAGGATTTTTGATAGGGTTATTTGTACTCAAAAGAAAGCTAATGAGACCCCCTACACCTGTGGATCAAGTTTCAACTTAGTTGGACAAGTTTTGCTAGGTTGTTTGTCCACTTAGGAGTTTTTTCGGAAAACGACTATTTTAATTACCAAACCTAGGACATGGGCAAATGCCAAATTTGTAATAATTAACCAAATAAAGTGAAGTAAAGGTGAAAATAATGTTGAGAGGGACCCCACCTAACCTTTCCTAAACCCTTACCTACCCTTTCTACCCACTTTTTAATTAACTCACCTTTTCATTTTAATTCCCACCTTTGAGCTTACGTACCTCTCCCACGAATTAGATGGAAACTCACTAATTAAATGCATGGGCCCCTCTTCCTTTACCTCACGCCCCTCCTTCCCTCCACATCATCCTTTGGAGTGTGGCTACCACACTCCTCCCACACTCACCTCACGTCCCTCACGTAGCACACGTGTCTCTTTTGAATATGCGTCACCCTTCCCACGTGAGTTTTGGAAACTCCCTTTAATAAAGAGCGTGGGTCCCTTCTCCTCCATGTACTCCCTTCCTCCCTTCCTTTCGCCTTACCATGGCCTCCCACGTGCCATTTGGGAGTGTGCTACCCACACTCCACCCACACTCCTCATGAAAGCTAACAACATTCCCTTCTTAACTCACGCTTTATTCTTGAGTTTTTTTTTGGAAATGTCTCACGTAGAGATGGAAACATCTCCTTTCAAAGCAAGGAAACTCTTCCTTTAGCCCATACGTGGATCTCCTTGCCTAATTTGCCCCTCCTTGCTTGTTTTTTCACCCTCCAACTCACACACTTGCCATTTCCCCTCACCCTAAAAGCTTAGTTTCTCATTGGTTGCTTTGACCTTTGAGTTGTCTTGTCCCTTGGATGTTTAACACTTGTTGATGATCCAAGAGGGGTATCCTTAGCTTCTCAAGCTATTTAAGAGACCTCTCTCTCCCTCATTTCACAACATTCTTCATAGTATTGTTATGCTACCGAATTCTTCCCATCCCCCTCTCTCTCTCTCATTACTTTCACATTGCTTCATTGGTCTTGGCTCTTGAAGAGCTTGTAGCATCATTTAATAAAACAGAAACTGCTTTGGAGGAAACTGTGATGTTCAAGATTAGTGTGGATGTGCCACTTATTGTGAGATGATATCATTCTGAATCTTTATGTGTTTTGGTAAATAGTTGCTCAAGTAAATTAGTTTATTAGACTAGGTGAGGCAATAGTGTAGTTGCCCATCTATATATTTTGTGCATGCTTATATAATAGAAACTATGTTGTATTGTCTATGCATGCGGGACATTATCTGTTGTTCCATCTCACTTCTGGTTTAAGTTTTGCAGATCACCTCTATGAAGTTGTTGGGATAGCTTTAAGGACGAATGTACCTTCATCTTCGCTTACACTTCACTGGCATTCTCTGTCCCTCTTCCTCATTCTTTCAGATTCAGTTTTTGGTATATAACATGCTCAGATTGGTCACTTAATCATTGCAATTTTCTGGTTTTTGTATGCACAAAATTTCTAACCCCCTTGGCTTCCCTAGGGTCTAACCCCCTTGGCTTCCCTAGGAGTTAGCCTAGACGGAAGAGGTTCAAGTCAAGGTGACAGCGTGGGCTTTGAACCTAGGCATTGTGCCTCCGAGGACACACTAAGTGAGCAGGACTTAGCTCACGTTTGCAAGTGTGTATAAGGACGACAACAAACCCTAGAGAAGAACATGACGTTGGAGGCAATGATGGTTCTTGTGGATTTTGTTGTAGTAATAGGGTTTTCACCCTAGTAGAGGACATGGAGAGTGGAGCTAATACCTTGCATGGTTTTGGAGACTTGTTCTTTTGGGATGCAAGGCTAGGGCGAGATCATGGAGAGATTATTTTGAGAAGTCTTGAGCTTGGTGTGATGTCTTGCATGGAAGAAGACTTGGGTATTGTACCATTGATGTTCCATGGTGGTCTTGGTTGTGGTATTGTAAGATTTGAAGACCTAGGGTGTGAGGACTCAAACCTTAATGTGGACATGTGGCTTTGGTAGCTAGCACTGGAGTTGTCTTGCCATGTATTTGAGTGATGCAACATGGGTAGGGGTTCCAAACCCTAAGGAAGACAACCATGCTAATGTGGAGAGCTTATGTGATACAAGTTTGATGTTAGAGCCAATGGGGACTCGCTGGTGTTCATGCTTGCTTGTTGTGGATCTTTGGTGGTGGGTAGGGTTTTCATGTTTTCCCTAGCTAGGGTTTTGGAGAGCTTGAAGATTGTACTATATTTGTGATAAAGCTATGAGTTGTACATGTTCTTCATTTGTATCAGACATATATGAAGTTTTCAACTGTCCAAAATTGTATAATTTGCATATTTGATTTTCAGCCTACATTTTCTTCTTGATTGGGTAATTTCCAACACTTAATGTTCATTCTGATTTTACATATTATAAGGATGAAAATGTTAAGTGATATAAAACATATATTGAAGATAATAGAGCAGATTTGCTCTTGTAATCTTGTAAATCTGTAGTAATTAAAGTTATTTTAGATCTCGTTTATGCTTGGAAAAGTTTGTCCAAGGGATTGGAACGTGTTGGCATGTGTTTGGTATCTTTTCTCTTAGTCTGCGTAGTGTGTTCGATTGAAGTGAGATGAAATATTGTCTGTTGTTTTATGCTGTAAACTAATATTTTAGGTCAGCCTTCAGTTTGAAGTTCATAGGGACTAGATTTAGGAAACCACCCGTGTGAGGTGAATTTTTTAAATTGCTATAAAAGTCTTAAAACTTAGAAATATCTACACTTTGGTGAACCCTCCATCTCCTTAAGCCTTTGTGGCTCCTCTCTTGTTTATGTGTGGAAGCTCTAGTGCACGAGGCTCTCTTGTTCCTTATCAATTGAGGATCATGTCCCCCATTCGAGCTCCCTTAGGTGCACCAGATTTCTTGTAGTCTCCCTATTTTTTAATGGACACCGTCTTCACTAAAGAGTTTTTTTGCATGCTCCCGCCCATGTTCTTGAAGCTTCTTTTCCTTTTCCTTGATCTCTTGGATCCTGTGATGTGATTTTTTTCAAGCCCTTCTCTTTGCTTGGCCTTGTCTTTATGACTGTTCCCTCTTTACTCATGAATCACTCTCTTTGTAGTTCTTTTTCTTTTTATATCTTACAAGTCTTTTGGGAAATGGAATGACTTGGAAACCTTTTTTTATTAGTGTTGCACCCATTGTTCATAAATATAGGTGGGATTGCATCCTCTTGTCACTATTAATTGTCTGGAATCATATAAAATTTTACTTTGCCATCTTGCCTCCATTGGGCCTCTTGTTTTCATCTTGCTCTCTTTTTTTCTCTTTTGTTTTTCTTTGTTTTCTTTAGTAGGTTTATAGAGTGATGGAGCATCTTGGCATTCTCCTTTGACCCTTCTCACAACAATTGTACACTCCCTTCTAGAAGCCGTGGTAGATGAAATAAGATAAGATAATTTTCTTAATGTCCATAATTGGCCAAAGTAGGTGAATGAGGTAATTTGCTTAGGTATCACGAGGATATGCAACCAAATAATTTGAATGTAGTTAGGAATCATAATTCTTCTTTGGTTGCTCTAGGTCCTCTCTCAATTCCTTGCTATTGTAGTGGTGCATCCTTCGGTAATGAAGGTTATCTACTATGGGATCTAGATTCCATATTGTCTGCCATTGTGAATACTCAAAGATCCTTTATAAGTTTTCTTTGCCAAGTTGTCTCCATCCAGTTGTTCTCCCCTTTGTTTGGTTTTTGTTTTTGCTTTTTCCTTTCTTGCAATAAGTTGCTTAACTTGCATATCCTACATGGTGCGGCCCACACTAGCTAGATTTTTTCCTGCGACCATTGTATGTGCTGCTACTTGTTGGTATTTTTTCATCCCCAATTCCCTTTCAGTAACTGCAACTTGCTTTGTTATTGTAGTTTTGATTACTTTGTTGTACCCTCACATGGAGTCCCTAGGCTAGTTCATTGTTTTGGTGGTTCCTAATGGGTTAAATGTAACATTTGTGGGTTGGATTTATGATTCCTTAAGGAAGATCCCTTCTTCTCCCCTTTTTCTCTTCCTTTTGTGGGAGAATTCATCTTCCAACCTCCCTTTCCCTCTTTAGTTTCCTAGTTCCATCACCCTTCCTTTTCAATGATAGACCCCCCTTGTCTCCTAATTGGGCCTTTTCCATTGGTGAACCCTCCAATGTCTCCTCAAGTCTTCATGGATCCTCTCTTAAAAGTATTGGATCCTATTGGGCAAGAGGCTCCCTTTTCATTTGAGGATTATGTCTCCCTTTCGTCCTTCCTTAGGTGCACCAAATTTCTTGTAGCCTTCCTCTTTTTTAATAGAAACCATGTTAGCCTAAACAATTTTTGTGCTTGCTCCCACCTAGATTTTTGGACCTTTGTTTTCCTTTGCCTTGATCTATTGGATCTTGCAATGCATTATCGTTGCAAGCCCTTTTCCTTAATGACCTTGCCCCAACGAGTGTTCCTTATTTACCATTGACTTTTCTCTCTTTGTAATTTTTTCTCTTTTGCAAAGGAACCCTTGCTGCAACCTTTTTCTCCTTGTTTCTTTTTTCTATCTTGCTAGTCTTGCGGACAATGGAGTGGCTTTTCATTTTCCTTTCTATTATAGTGTTGAACCATTCGTTCGTGGAGATTTTATAGTTGGGATTGCATCCATTTGTCACTATCAATAGTTTGGAACCATATACACCTTTACTCTCTCATCTTGCCTATATTGGGCCTCTTGTTTTTATCTTGCTCTCTTCTTTTTTTCTTATGTTTTGTGTTTGTTTTCTTTAGTGGGTTTATTGAGTGATGGAGCATCTTGGTATTTTCCTTTGACCCTTGTCACAACAATTTTAGACTTTTTTTGAGAGGTTTTGTAGATACAATAAGATAAGATAATTTTCTTAATAGGTCCCCCTTCTCCTCTAAGTAGGCTCTTTCCATTGGTAAAACCCTCCAATATCTCCTCAAGACTTTGTGGCTCATCTCTTGAGTATGTGTTGGATTTGAAATATCCCAAATCCGTCGGATTTGGATATCCACTGCTGAACTAGTGCTCCGACTCTCGGATCTGATACTCTGGGGGTTTCTAGATGCGTTTTAATTAATTGTTTAACATGCTTGGTGATTTTCGCATGTGTGTGTCATACAAATAAGGTTTGGACATATTCATGAATCATGCGAAGTAATGAACCAACACAGTCTCAATAGCATGTATTATATGGAAAAAGCAAGAAATACAACTGAAATGTGGAAAGCAGAGAAATAATCATCAGTTAGATCGCATGGTTCGTCACCGGAATACAATGCAATAAATACAAAATACCCGTGAACAGAAGATATGGATAGATCTGCACACGCACAGATAGATCGCCAAAATGCAGTTCCAAAAACTCACGAGAACTGCTGCAAATAATGGAAAACTTGCCCTGGTGGCTATACTTGATTGATTCGCCTAGAAATTGTCCCAAACTGAGTGCCTTGGTCCCTAGGCACCTCTTGATAACTGTCGGACTGAAGATATGACCCCTGAAGCTCCGGATGTCATCCTTGGGGGGTTGCACACCTCCTAGGCTATGTGAGTGCGCCCTAGTGATCGCACTGACATAATCCAACTAGATCTGTCTCAAAATGTGCGCCCTGGCCTCCTCTGTAATGGGTCGGAGCGGTTTTCTATGACCTAATCCAGAAAGCCTCCTGGAACTGCCCCAAACTTCCCTCCTCAAGAGCTACGCACTTTTTGGCTGACTGATGCGCCCCGGTAGATTCCACTATCAGAATCTGATGACTAGTGGCTCAAAAGAAGCGCCCTGGCTGATCCTCAATTAGGTCAGAAGGAATCAGTAAGATACGATCTAGTCTCGTGCAACTACACAAAACCCTCTCTAACCCTTGCGCCCTCATTGGCTGAGCTGCGCAATCACTGCAATAGATCTGAATACTTCTGAACTGGCATGGTGAAATACCTGGATGGGATCTTCGATAGGCTAGGGTGTGTCTTCCAACACCGAAACCAATCTAGGTTGTGGTTTCCTCCAGAAATCCACAAAACAACAAAGAGGTTGATTTCCTCCTCTAGAAATCTTCTCAACATCAAATCATAACATAATGAGGAATTAGGTCGAATTCCTCCTTTTATACCTTTCCTGATCTAATTCTCCATTGACATCACTTAAGCTAGGCACTTTTCCTCCTAAGGTGAGTGATTAATTAATTAAGTCTCCCCCTCAACACTTTTTTGTTCTATTTCTCCGTTGACTTTAACTTAAGTGACTTTTCCTATGATTTTTGGATTAATTCATCGTTTAACTACTAATTCACCCTTATTTCTCCTCTTGTTCCCTGTTTGTGCTTGACTATAGTCTACGGGAACAGATAGACTACTAAGTCACTCCTTGCTGGCCTATTCTTGGGAACGGGACATCACAATCCTCCCTTCCCGAGATTGTTTGTTCTCAAGCAACATTAATCTTGGGTGCTGCAATATATGCTCTCACTCCCATGTGGCGTCCTCCACCGGAAGTCCCCTCCATCCGACCAAGCACTCCGTGATGATCCTGCTCCTCAATCTGCGCTCTCTCTGCTCGAATGCCTCCTTTGGCACTAGCTCCAACTGACCCTCCTCCTCCAAGGGTGGCAACTCCTCTGAAATGCTAACCTGTTGTCCCACTGCCTTTTTAAGGAAAGAAACATGAAAGACGTGAATCTAGCTACCTTTTGGTAGCTCTAGCTCATATGCTACTTCGCCTACCCTCCTAATGACTCTGTATGGTCCATAAAATCTAGGATTCAACTTCTCTGCCCCGCTCCTTTTCAAGGAGGACTGTCTGTATGGATGTAAACTCAGAAAAACAAAGTCCCCTACCTAGAAACCGCGCTCTATCCTTTGCCTATCTTCATAGATCTTCTGTTGGTTCTGAGTTGCCTGTAAGTTCTCCTTTACTGCCTGTAGGATCCTCTGACTCTCCTCAACCAAGTCTTTGGCCCCCGAGACTCTGCTATCCCCAAACACAGTCCCCACAAAAGAGGGTGCATCGTATCCATACAATGCTCTAAATGGTGACATCCTGATAGACATATGGTAAGTCGTGTTGTAACAATACTCACCCATGTGCGCTGCTGCCCCCCCTCATAGTTTCTCAGATACTCCTCCACCCATTTGTTGACAATCTCTGTCTATCCATCTGTCTGTGGGTGGTAGCTGGTACTCGTGGCTAGCTCTGTTCCCACCAACCGAAATAGCTCCTGCCAAAATGTGCTGATGAAGCGCCCATCTCTATCACTGACTATCTTCTTGGGTAAACCGTGCAACCGGAAAACCTCTCTGAAAAATAGCTCTGCTACCTGTATAGCCTTGTAGTTCGTGGGTATGGCAAAGAGTTTGTGGGTATGGAAAATAAATGTGCAAATTTGGTCAGCCCGTTGACCACCACAAATATACAGTCCCTACCCTGCACTCGAGGAAGACCTGTAATGAAGTCCATAGAAATCCTCTCCCATTTCTGCTCCGGAATGGGTAGAGGCTGAAGTAACCCTGCAGGGTGTGTCTGCTCGGACTTGTTCTGCTGACAAGTCATGCACTCTCGGATGTGTTTCAGTACATCATCCTTGAGACCCTTCCATGAGAATCTCTCCCTGATCTGCCTGTAAGTTTTGAAGTACCCCTGATGCCCAGCTGTAGGCGAATCGTGACACACCTTGAAAATCTTCCCTTTCAAGGTAGATTCTAGAACCAAGTAGATCCAGTTCTTGTAGAAAATGACATCGTCTAGCACCCAGTATCTATCATCAACTACCTGTCCATCAAATGCCTCACAAGCAATTTTTTTTTTGGAGTACTCCACCAAATAATGTGCCTTCCAGTCTGTGCAAATATCCATCATTGAACACCCTGCTGGCCTCCTGGACAAAGCATCTGCTACGACGTTCCTTTTTCCTTAAACATACTCAATGTCAAAGTCAAATGCTTGGATCTTCGAAACCCACTTCTGTTGTCTCTCACTGAGGTCTTTCTGATCCAGGAAATACTTGAGACTGTTGTGATCGGTCTTCACTACAAATCTTCTACCCACAAGATACTGTCTGAATTTGGTTAAGGCATGCATGATTGCTAGCATTTCCTTGTCGTAAATCAAGTAGAGTCTCTCCAAATTGTTGAGCTTCCTGCTCTCGAACACAATGGGATGGCCTCCCTGCATCACAACTGCTCCAATCCCCACCCCTGATGCATCACACTCTTAAGACAAACAATCGAGAGAAATACGGAAGGGCTAGAACATGGCATGTGCTCATAGGCTAGCTCGTGATGAGACCCCCTATCCTTTGACTAGGTCTTGTTTGTTATTTTTCGGGTCCCTCTTGTTTCTTGCTAAGAGGCCTTTTATCGTCTTCTCGGGGATCCCTGGGCAAAGCATCTCGAGGTTTTATTTTTAGGCTTTTGTCTTTTACCAGTTGCTTTTACCTTCTGGGCCTTTAGCACCTTCTTCCCACGAGATAAGGTGCAATCCTACAAATAGGTCAACCCAATGCTCGGACAAGGGGAATGGGATCATTTCAGAAGCATCCTACACATTCCTAAAGTTTTTGTAGAACTTGTAAAACCTTGATTCATTGTTGTAAGGATCCAAAGTCCTTTGAAAAGATCTAAAGACTCTTAAAAGAGCACTTGTAACCGGGTTAATAAAATAAGTGAAGCTAATGAGGCTTCACTTTTCTTCTTTTCCTCTCAAAGGGGGGAACCGGTGTGGTTGTGTTTGTTTCAGTTTCGTGTATAGTTTCTTTTTGCTTAAAGTCTAAATTTATTTCATGATCTAAGGAGTAAGTAAAGGAATCAAATCTTACATGTCTCAAAGCATTACACAACATTTAGATTAGTTTTTCTTTTTTGCAAGTAGAACAGTAATTGCTAGATTAACTTTATTTCTCGCAATTTCAATTTGGCAAATAAACCATCCCCTCAGCTCCTCGCAAGAGGCCTGGTCAGTGTGGATTAATAATTAGTCTCACATTTCAGTTTCAGTTATTTATTTCCTTGTTTAAAATAAACAAATTCCCCTCAGCTCACAGTGCGGTTCCTAACCCTTCAAGTTGTGAGCTAGTCTCGATCTGCTGGAAGTAAGTTTCATACACATTGTGTTGGTCAGTGGTTGATAGATTAATTGGGACAATCTCTAAAGTAGTTAGCTTAATGCGCGGGAAAACGCCTTAAAGTGACCTGCGAAGTAAGGCAGGCCCTCTCGGGACCTGGCTTCTCACTCGTTTTGGACATCCAACACTTTGAGTGAGTTTTACTGGTGAGACCATTGGGTTTCGATAAAACTCTCCGGAAGTTTCCAAACAAAGAGCTAACCTCCAAGGAGGCCCAAACCATTTCATTAACTAAACATCAATTTATCCTAATAAAACACACAAACTACATTTCCCACGATTCACTTTAAGGCACTTGTCTCAATCTTCACATTCAAGCAAAGCCACAGGCTTCATCTTCAATTTGGTTATCTATTGGAAATAATTTAAATGAAACTTGCATCTAACAGTTGTTTCTCAGTATCCTTTTGATGCAAGTATATGCTTATTGATTATATATTGTGGTGAATGTTTACTTCATGTTTTATCAGTTTATGGTTGATTCTTTAATAAACTCCTAGATTTCATTTTATTACTTAGCTTATTTCAAAGCCTTAGTATATTTGTTAGGGACTACTCCCTCTTGGCTTCGCTAGGAGTTGGCCTAGACGGAGGAGTTGAGGATTAAGTGACAACACCTTAACTCTCACTTGCCCCCAAGGACACACTGAGTGTTGGAGCAAAAAATGCCCTGTAGAACAAACAAGTCTTCGACATGTTTGCATTTGTTGATGCATATCTTCATGCTACATGGATTTGACCCCCTAGTTGAAGAGGCGGTCAACAGACATCGCTTAAGTTAGGCACTTTTCCTCCTAAGGTGAGTGATTAATTAATTAAGTCTCCCCCTCAACACCTTTTTCTTCTATTTCTTCGTTGACTTTAGCTTAAGTGTCTTTTCCTATGATTTTTGGCTTAATTCATCGTTTAGCCACTATTTCACCCTTATTTCTCCTCTTGTTCCCTATTTGTGCCTGACTATAGTCTAAGGGAACATATAGACTACTAAGTCTCACTCCCTATTGGCCTACTCTTTAGAACGAGACATCACAGGATCCTTTCGGGCAAGAGGACTTGTTGTCATCCTTATACACACTTGCAAACGTGAGCTGAGCCTTGCTCACTTAGTGTGTCCTCGGAGGGACAATGCCAAGGTTCAAAGCCCACGTTGTCACTTTGACTTGAACCTCTTCCGTCTAGGCTAACTCCTAGGGAAGCCAAGGGGGGTAGACCCTAGTTACTAGATGAGATTTACGATTAAGTGTTCTAGGAGTTGATTTTAATTAGTTAAAAGGTTAAGGGGAATCTAGCTTAAGATGTCAATCAACAAATGCAATATGCAACTATCTAAGTATGAGAGTCAGACCTTTTCCTAGGGAAACTAAGACTGGTGCCTAAGATTGGGCAATGGGGTCAACTAAGTTAAGGGGATGTTCATTACAAGATAATTACAAGTTACATAGTATTACAACAAGATAGATACATCTAGACACAAAGAATATATCAGATACAAAGCTACCTTAGACTGGATACAAGATATACAAAAGAATGCTTAAGATGTACAAATTAAGACTAAGCTAAATACAAGATATACAATATAATAACACGTTTACTCGCATGTGCAGGAATTAAAGATACTCAAGATAAAGCAATCATCAACACATGAAGCCAAGCATGCTCACAACAGATAGAGTTCCGTTGGACTGCTTTTCAATGGCCAAGAGACGCAAAGCACTCAAGACCCAATCAAGAGAATGCCTCCAAGTGGATGCGCACTTCTTGAAGGATCACACCACGAGTACAAGAATTAAGGATATATAAAAACGTGGAAAGCCAAATATTCTAGATGAAAGATGTAACCACTTAGATATTATTTCTACAACACATCAAAGATAGCTTGCGTATGAATGTAAATTGAAAGACAATGAGATCAGTGAACTTGCAAGTGTGTAATCGTATTGTTGATGTTGTAGATTGAAAATTAAATTAAGTGATTAAGTGTGAGATTAATTTTAGCGCTATCTAGGTGTCAACCCAAAACTCTCCTCCCCCTATTACCAAGTGGTTGCTGGATGCTCAAGAAGTAAGGCAACGAGGCCTACCCTAGCTTCACAAGTCAACCCTAAGGTCGAGTACTCCGAAAAAATTTCCGTGGCTTTCCTCAAAACCCCAGTTTTTAAGTGGCGAAGATGGTGAGTTATGGTGTCCTATTAAGTCTAATTGATAAATTTTAGACCTATGAGCTAAATATTGCGAAGTGTGATTGAGTGCTTGTAGCTTGCTCAACAAAGGATTGCCAAAATGCTGAAACTGAAAGATAAGCAGGTTGATGTCTTTAAACAATGAATTGCAAGTTAAAATTTAGTTTCCGGAAAAAGGCCTTGGTGACCCAAACCGGAATTAACGATTGAGCTCTTAGTTTATTAGATTGCACATATGAAGTGTAAGAACCGAAAGTAACTTACAGAATTGTAAAAGATGATTACTTTATGCCTTTATGAAACTGGTGTTAGCATGTGCATGTGTAAGATAAAGATTATAGAAATTGAAACTTGCACGCAACGGAAAATGAAGATCTAACCTAAGCCACCACGGGCTCTAAGCTAGCATGTGTTATGAGATCTACTCTAGATTATTTTAAGTTAAGCATGCATGTAGAAATCATAACTAATCTAGCTAAGCTTGCAAGGAAAGACATAAAAGAAAACTAATCTAAACTTGCAAAGTAAAGACTGAAGGAAAGGAAAACAAGCCGCTTGGGTACAACTCCTTTGGGCTCGCGTTTACAATATTTTAGAGAGGAAGAAAGATGAGAAACTGTTACCACTTCAAGGAGTTGTTCTGAGGGTGTGTTGTGTATGAAAATTGGGCAGCATGCCCTCTTGTCCTGGTAAGAACCTACAAAAATCAGCAAGCTATTGCTTGCTGATTTGAGCTACAACACACTCAAAAGGTTAATGAAATTTTTGTTTTTAGGCAGAAATTTCTTACATATGTAAACCAAAAAATTATATGATTTTAGGTGACCTATCTAAACATATTAGCTACTAAAATCAAGAATGAGAGAAGGTGAATAATATTAGAAATAATCTGGAGTGTAAGTGAGAAGTAAGGGCAAATCCGTGCTTGGACTTGTTCCAATATCCTCTCCTTGAAGTGTCCTRCAAAGCTTAAACAKAATGTGAGACGAAAATAGATAATGATGGCATATATTAATAATCAAAACTAATTTCAATCATTAGTACATGCAGATCAAATAAGCTAGCAATTATACAATCACTAAACTTAGTTAAGTAAACTAATTTACCCAACAATCTACCTATAATCACACAAATATTTAAAAAAAACAAATGATTTCACCTCATATGCATATAAAGAGCCCAGACAAGTCTTGAGATCCTTGAATCCTCCAAAGCATTTCCTTTTATTATCCAAATGGAAGAAGTTGTAGCAACTAATTGCTACAAGTTCTTCAAGAGCCACATCAATGAAGAAACGTGAAAATAACAATGAGAGAGGAAGAGAATAAGATGGTGAGAAAATAGTAGCATAACCATGCAATAATGAAAAGGTCTGTAAAGAGTGAGGGAGAGGTTTCTTAAATAGCAAAAGAAACCAAGGAGACCCCCTCAGATCATTGACAAATGTCAAGATCTAAATTCATGAGGAAACTCAAACCAATGAAAGAGTGAGCTTTTAGGGTGAGGGGAAATGGTAAGTAAATGAGTTGGATAGGGAGAAAGAAAGGGAAGAGGAAACATATGAGCTAAGAGGAGGCCGACGTACCAACTAAAAGGGAGTTGCACGCTTTCATGGACGATGTTTCCACCTTCCATGAGCTTTATCCCATTTACAAGAGGGAAAAGCGTGAGCTAGGAAGGGAAAGGCGTGAGTGTGGATGAGGGCGTGTGGGAGGAGTGTATGGCACATGCCTAAAAGCATGCGATTGGTGGAAGAGACCCACGCACCATTGAAAGCAACCTTTCAAATTAAAAAAGGAAGTTTCCACGTGAATTAAAGGAAGTGCGTGAGGGTGACTTGGAGGGATGCGTGGGAGTTGAAGTTGGAGTGTGGAAGGAGTGTGGAGTCCACACTCAAGGATGATGTGGAGGGAAGGAGGGGCGTGAGTAATGGAGAAGGGACCCACGATTTAATTTAGGGGAGTTTTCAACTCTTAAGTGGGAGTGGGGACGTAAATCCACAAAGGAAAGCGTGAGTTGGAGTGTGGAGGGGGTGTGGATACCACACTCTCCAAGGTAAGGTGAAGGGATAGGGAGGGCACACCTCATGAGGAGGGGCCCACAACTCTTTATTAAATGATTTATTAATTAAGTGCATAAGAGGGTCGTACTTTAAGAGAGGACGTGAATATTTAAGGTGGGAAACAATTAAAGTGAGTAATAAATTAAAGTGTGGGTAAAAGGGTAGGTAAAGGGTGTGGAAAGGTGTGGGTAGTTTAGGTGGGGCCTTCTCAACATTATTTTCACTTTTACTTCACTTAATTTGGTCCATTATTACAAAATTTACATTTTTTCATGTTCTGGGTTTGGTAATTAAAATCGCCATTTTTCGAAAACCTCCTAAAGTGGACAAACAACCTAGCAAAACTTGTCTGACTGAGTTGAAACTTGATCCACGGGTGTAGGGGGTCCCATTAGCTTTCTTTTGAGTACAAATACCCCTATCAAATATCCTGGGACCTAAGTTTTACATTAATTACCCAGAATTAATTAATTAATTCGGAACCTTAAAAAAAACCTAGCTATACTTGACGGAATTCCGCAAAATTTCGCGTGCTGTCTTACATGGTCATTTACAACATTCCTAAACATTAACTACCTAGGAATGACTTCATTAGAACGCCTTCCACTATTTTGGAGGATTTATTGAGTGGGAGTGAAAAACTCGAGGGAGATTAACCCGGCTGGTTAGGCCACATTAACCTCCTGAGGATAAAAAACACTCAGTGAAAGGGACTCTCCTAACGAAGAAACCCTAAGACAACTGACCTAACATGATCCATGTAGACCTATTACATTATAAACCCGTGCAGGGGTGCGGTAATCCCGCTTACAAAACTGTGTGCTGGAGCAAAAAGATGCCGTGTAGAACCAAAAAGTCTTCGACATGTTTGCATCTGATGATGCATATCTTCATGGTACATGGAGTTGACCACTTAGTTGAAGAGGTGGTCAACATCTGGCTCCACATGGGGACGTGTGTTCGATCTTCTCAATCAGGACGGAGAGCATACGAGAATCCAACATCTACAAAAAGGTGCTCACCAATATCCAACATAAGCATACACATATATCAAATGAATAAATAAAATGCTATAAACAACATTTACATTATGAAATAACTAAAGTACAACATGTATAACTACGAAATGAATCTATGATATAGAAGTAATTCTAAGTACAGATCATCGTAATGAATAAAATAACACAGAATTGAAATACAAGAAGGGTTAGAGATACATTATAGAGGGTGTCCAAATGGACACTGTTGCCGTCCTAATACACACTTGCTAGCGTGAGCTAAGTCCAACTCACTTAGTGTGTCCTCAGAGACACAATGTCTAGGTTCCAAGCCCACACTGTCACCTTGACTGGAACCTCTTCCTTCTAGGCTTACTCCTAGGGAAGCCAAGGGGGGTTGTCCCTAATTACTAAGTTAATTTTAATGTTAATGTTCTAGGAGTTAGTTTTAATTCGTTATAGGCCAAAGGGGAAAACTAGCCTATGATGACAAGCAGCAATGCAAGTGCAAGTCTAATCTAAATGAGAGGCAGCCCTTTCCCTAAGTCAACTAAGACTAGTGCCTAAGGTTGGGCAATGGGGTCAACTAAAGTTTGAGGGTGGTTCAATTACAAAAGTTTTACAATTGACACAAGTTAAACTACCCCAAACCACAAACTACAATTATACAAAAGAATTCTAAGTGTTACAAAAGATTACACCATTTACAAACTAGATACAAAGATACATAGACTAGATACAAAGATACACCAATGTAAGTGAAACATACAAAGGCCAAGCATGCCCCAATGGCACTTACTCCATTGGACMGCCTTYACTGGCAACAATCACAAAAGCACTCAAGGATCAAAGGAAGTGATGCCTCCCCAAGTGGGATACTCAATCACTTACTTGATCCACACCACAAAGATAATTGATCCACAAGATATTCAATGTTATACTTCAAAGTTCACATAAACATGTGGTTGCAATAAAGATAGATATAACAATGAAATAATCACCAATATGTTTGCCTATGCATACATCTAATACCCCCCAAACATACACAAGTGTTGTAGGAGTTGTTTAAAGATTTTATAAATTTTAATTCCCTTCCCCCTAGACTAGATGTGTGCTTCAAGCTTCCTCCTCCCTTGGCCAAATGACTGCCCGGTGCTCAAGATAGTAAGGCTAACGAGGCTTTACTCTAGCTTCCAAGGTCAGCCCTGACAGTAAGAGTTCGCCCAGAAGGGATCTCCCCAACGAAATCACGAGACGGTCCCCCGCCACTTCCCCCTGGGTGTCCCTCAAACCCGTTTTAGATGGCGGAGATGGATGAATGAGGCCCCTAAAATGTTGCTAAGTGTTATTATGACCTGCGGGTGGGTCTTTAGGTGTGTTAGATGACTTTTAGAAGTGTTTTAGGGTGTTAAAAAATTGGTTTTTAGCACATGGCCGAACTGAAACTGTGTGAAAAATGATGCTTGCAATGTGCTAATTAAACCACCATCAACATATCATATCATAAAAGAAATATTGCACAAAGTTAAACCATCAACCATGAACCATTCCACATGTAAAACGAAAGTTAAAGATGAAGCGTGGGCACTTGCAAGATGTAAAAACTGTAAGATATGAATGTGTTAAACCATGAGATAATATGACTTAAGTGTAGAGATGCTCAAGAGTGTAAAACATTCATCCCATCACCATAAACATGTAACTTGAAAAAGAAAGAGGTAGGACGAATTGCCAAAGTGATCACCGAAATGAAAATGATGAGTTAACCATTCATCCACGTGTGTACGTTAAGTTTATGAAATGAAATGTGCTAAAGCAAATGGAAAACTTAGACCATGTTAGCATCACATGCACATAAGATTCGTAAATAGCATAATGAAAAGATGAGCTATAGCATTTGAAATTGCATCTAAATCACTAAACCATTCACCATTAGAGCATAAGCATATGAAAACGAAAAACTTAACGGGAATAAAACTTAGGAAGATGATCACTATCTAAGATATTCTAACTACTAAACATGTAGATCATCATAAGTTAATTTCTCCTTAAGCCAAAGCGATTTTGGGGATGACTCCCCCAAGGTGCCGGCAATATGAAAAACAAAAATAAGTAAAAATGAATTTCCCTTAAGCCAAGGCGATTTTGGGGATGACTCCCCCAAGGTGCCGACAAGTTAGATTAATACTATTGAGGTATAACTGCACAGGAAAGCAGGGCATTCAGTCTTATGTCTCCGAAGATACAGAGATTAGACAGGCTCCTGGCCGACTGCTCAGGCAGAAACTATCTCAGTAGTATTAATACTTAAAAAAATAAAAAAATTGAAAGAATGACTTGGAAATGAAATAACAAATCAAGCCAAGACGATTTTGGGGGGTTGGTTGGGCCAAGCACACTCCCAAGGTGTCGGCAATAATGTTAGCTTACAAATGTGTACAAAAAAAACCAATGAAACAACACAAAATACACAAATATACACTAGGAAAGGTTAGGAAATCGTTACCCACTGAAGATATGTCTTGATTGAGGCTTGTGGACCAATTTGGGCAGCGTTTCCCCTTGTTGCTGGTAAGTTTCTGCAAAAACCAGCAAGCAAAAGTTTGCTGGAAATGCTGAAAAACACACTCAAATGTTAAAGAAATTTTCTGTTTTTACACAGAAAATTTCCACGTAAAAATCTGCAAATAAAAGAGATATATGATGACCTATCTAAGAGTGTTAGAATGCTGAAACAAAGGTGAAATGTATGCAGAAATATATATGGAAAACATAAATGTTTGGAGTGTGAGAAAGGGTTAAGGGTAGGCTCCTCTTCGAGGCTATCCCAATAATCCTTTTGAAATGACCTGCAAAACTCAAGCAAAGTGGTGAAGCATGGAAATAGATAGTTATATTGAAATAAGCTTAGAACGAAATACTTACGAATCCTAAGCTACCCAACATAAACATAAGATAACTAGAATACTCTTAGCTATCTTACCCTAGTAGAATACTTTTACCCAAGATCTACTTGCTACACCACAACAAAACTAAAACAATGCAAGTCACCTCACGTGTATGAAGAAACAAGAATACTCTTCAATCTCTCCAAAAATCCTCCAAAGCTTTTCTATTAATCCTGTTGCCGCCTTATACACCCCTGGGAGACGTGGAAGAAATCTTCAATCCACTCGGTGTGTCCTTGGGGGCAAGTGAGAGTTAAGGTGCTGTCACCTAATCCTCAACTCCTCCGTCTAGGCCAACTCCTAGCGAAGCCAAAGGGGGTAGTCCCTAACAAATATACTAAGGATTTTTTTTTAAGCTAAGTACAAGAAATTGAAATCTAGGAGTTTATTGATTCTTCAAACCATTAACCATAAACTGAAATAAACATGAACAATCATTCACCACGATATATATATAATCAAATTAACTTGCATCAAAAGGATACTAAGAAA
>ML777023.1:717538-733107 GCA_009831015.1 Picea engelmannii
CTTTTTGGGTTTAGGAAAAGAGTAAATCAAACCTTGTGCAACGCTCCTAGTAATATACCTGATAGATTTGTTCAATGGAGTCGCCACTTGGAAAAGATTCACACGAAATCAACCAATGCAAATTCAAATATTTTTGGGGACTAAAGTGTTTTATTGCTTAGTTCTAAAAGAATAAGTTAAGTCGTTTTGACCAAGGATAAATGACTTATCCCTGGCAACGGCGCCAAAGATGTTGCCATCCTTATACACACTTGCAAACGTGAGCTAAGCCCTGCTCACTTAGTGTGTCCTCGGAGGCACTATGCCTAGGTTCAAAGCCCATGCTGTAACTTTGACTTGAACCTCTTCCGTTTAGGCTAACTCCTAGGGAAGCCAAGGGGGGTAGACCCTAGTTACTAGATGAGATTTACGATTAAGTGTTCTAGGAGTTGATTTTAATTAGTTAAAAGGTTAAGGGGAATCTAGCCTAAGATGTCAATCAACAAATGCAATATGCAACTATCAACAAATGCAATATGCAATATGTCATTTGGTCACCACACCAGGGTAGTGGCTCTTGGTGGCATAGCCAAGAGAAAGGGCGTCTCATCACAAGCCAACCTTCTCATCTACGTGAAATGCTTGTGGGTAATGCTGTCACCACTGGTCACCACGCCAGGGCAGTGTCCCCCAACTATTATCTTGAAAGAAAAAACAATAAGACAAAGAGTAAAAAGTCATTGAATGGGCTAGGAAACAATTGCATCCATGACAAGGTGCAGCTCAACCTCTTTAGAGGCACCCACAGG
This sequence comes from Picea engelmannii, assembly GCA_009831015.1. Lineage (NCBI taxonomy): Eukaryota > Viridiplantae > Streptophyta > Pinopsida > Pinales > Pinaceae > Picea > Picea engelmannii. The sequence goes on from ML777023.1 coordinate 718,327, forward strand.
TAACACCTACATTTCCCTGTCATCACTGCACCCCTTGCCCAAACATCCCCTACACCATCTCATGCACTTACATGACCTAAATTGGCCTTCACCTGGAAACACCCCACACCTAAGGAGAATTACCCCAATAGGGAACCCTCTCCAAACCTGGCTTGTAGAATAGCATAATGTCTTTGAGCACTTGTCTGGTAAAAGGGGGGTTTTATGCACATGTTTGGGTAACTTGATTATTAGATGTGATTGACATTGCTATGATCCCTATGACTTATGAGCCCATGGAGGGCGTACATGTTGTTGCTGCAAGACCATGCCTGACGGACAAGTACATATGGGGAGATGATTAGCTTGGACCTCCATAGGGCTAAAAGACCACCAGATGGATGCTGAGACCCTAGCCAGGGGTAGAGAGATACCAGAGGCTTGCATCAGAGAAAGGGCAGGACGTTCCACCAGAGGCACTTTGGCAGGGTTGGACCCATGGGGGTCTTTCCCTCCCACCATGACGTTGGCCCTTGAAGGCCCTTGACGTCATCATTCAGAGCCTTGATGTCACCAGTTGAGGTATCCAGCATGAGGATGACTTTGGTTGGCACGTGTGGCAGTTCCTGAGGGGTTTTGAGCCCCAACGTTTCACTTTGGAGGCCTAGCGTTCCAAAAGCGAGGCTAACGTCACCTTAGGAGGGGCACGACGTCACCCTAAAAAGATGAATTTAGGGTTTTATTTGTCAGTTTTATGTAAAAACGGATTTTTCATGTAAATTGGCCATGTCAGAATTTTTTGACCTTAAAATGTAATCAAAGGTCATTTGTATTGTATAAATAAGAGATCAAAGTCTCATTTTTATTCATCGTCTTTCACTCACACAAGTGTGAGGTTTGAAATTCAACCTCTTTTAAGGCTTATTGGCTTAACTAAGTGGTGCACAACTCTTGGAGGGAGCTTTTATTGGTGATTTTTTGCATTTTCATGGTGGAAAGTCTTCAACTAGGGCTTGTGACTAGATGTAAGTGAAAATCTGCAATTCTTCTTTCTTTGAATGGTTATGGTATCTTTTACTTTGCCTTTATTAAGATTATGAAATTGCTAGTGTGAAACCCTAGGATAAAAGCACATGTTATTCTCCTTCTCTCAATAGCTATCACCTACTTGATTTTGTTAGAAGACACCTTTATTGGAGCATATGCTAGAGCCCTACCTTAGTAGCACTCTAGTACCTTTGCTTCATTAAGCTTTTATTTATTTCAAGCCTGACCTAAAGAAGAAGGAAAACTGCTAGGGCCTAGGGTTACGTACTTCCTAGTAGCCGTTTTCCTCTTAGGGTTTTGGATGATTGAGGCCTTGGGTTACCAACACCTCAACCATCCTCCCTCTTGTCTATAGTTCACTTATTATCATTTGTTTCCCCCTTAGATTTCTGCTGCAAAAGTGACTCCATTTACCCTAAAAGCACTAGATCATACCTTACATATGATTGATTGATGAAAGATACCTTTAAACCATCTACTTCAAGGTCTTTGCTAACCATTCCTAACCTTAGATTAGACTAACTCACTAATTGTATTGCTGCTGTTCCAAAAGAAAGCTACATCCATAGATGACAGCAGTAAAAGCTTCTAAACGCAAGAGTTAGAGCTGATTTTACATTGCCTTCTTTGCTTCTGACAAATACTAGCATATTGCCAATTTTAGATTATCATTTTTGGTCATTATTGAAGCTTGTTTGAGGCATAATTGTGAAGCTATCATTGTATATACATTGCTGTTATAAATTTCTGTTGCTTCACCTTTTATATCAGCTTATTGCTTTTATTCAAAGTCCAAGGTTTTTATGAAGCACTAATATCAATTGTACTTGCAAATAGTGTTTTCTTGTTGTCTTGTTCTGGGCAGGTACACTTAAGCAAATATTTGCTTCATCTTATTAAAACCTTTGGGACTTTCTGATCAGTGTGACTTGTGAGAGGGGAAGAACTTTCTTTATACTATTACCTTTGCCTTCTGAAACTCCCAGGTCACAGGGGACGTCTCCCCTGGGCTACTACCCCTAAATAGAAAGAGTTATCTTTTTTAGGTGACAGTGATGGGATAACCTCCTGTTACGCCAATTTATTGTTCACTTTCCTTTGGCTTTTGGGAAAGTACAAATTGCGCGATAACATTTTGGCGCCGTTGTCGGGGAACACTGAGTCAATTCTCCTTAAAGATGACACTTTTCGGTAAGCCTTTCCTCAAGAGCCTTTACTTTGCAAAACTTACCTGGAGACTCCACTGAGGTTGATCCCTTTATTCCTTTGATAGTTTCAAGAAAATTATTTGGCGACTCCACAAACCTTAGGGAGGTATACCAACCCTCCCAAGTCCTTTAGAAGAAAACCACCTTGAAATTCTCCTATATTAAAATCATTATTTGGAGGCAATCTTTCTTGGAACACGATGTCTAGCACGAGAACTCAGACTATTAATCCAGACCAAGCTAATAACCAGAAGCAATGGTCTTCCAAGCTCTTCAAATCGTTAGACATGACAAGTATACCAGGATACCCTAGGCAAACGCCCCCTAAGTATGAGAAATGGTTGCCTAAACTCACTGACAATGATGTAGTCAGTGCCGAGGATCATATGAGTAATTTCCGGGCCTTCTTTCAACTTCATCCCATCAGTGATGATGCTGAGGATCTAGCTATGAAATTGTTCTCTGCTATCCTCCATGATGGCGCTAGACGTTGGTACAATGGTCTCCCTGATGCTAGTATTAAAACCATGGATAGATTGGAGGAAATATTCCTCAAACTATGAAGTTTCAAGGAAGACCCCAACATGTTGTTGATAAGGCTGAATAACCTCGTAAAACAAGAGAATGAAACTGTTAGAGAATTCCATGACAAATTTGAAAATTTGATGCAGAAGATCCCAGTGAGCCATCATCCTTCTGATAGTTTCCTTCGCTTCTTTATACCAAATCCTTTACAGGACAATTGGGATATCTCCTTAGGGATAAAACCCCTAAAACAATCTAAGAATGTAATGTCTCCCACCTCTTGATGAAGAGGTTTGAGAAGACTTAGTGGCCTAGGCATCCCCACTAGGCCATAGTCTCACACTAAGGGGAAAAGTCAACCAAACTAAGGTTATATTCTTAAGTTAACTTAATAAAAAGGTAAAAGGAGTTAAAAAGATAACTCAATGAAGGAATAGAAGCGCTGGAGGTTGAGTTAGGAGTTAACCCTAGGGGTTAACTTAACTCAATAGGGAAACAGAAGAAAAGTATAAAGAGAAGGCTAGGGTGCACCTTTCATTCATTCTGGATTTTGGATATTTGCTTGTTGATGCTCTTGAGCATACAGTTTTGAGGGTTTTGATATTACAAACCCTAGTGAACAACTCAGTGGTGAAAGATTCCACTCACCTTGTTTCAAGCTTGGTCTCGGGGATGAAATACTCCACCCACACCATTCTACATCTATCATCTATTCAGGAGGACTAGTAGGGCCATACCAGTTGGATCAGCAGGCTCGTACTAGCTAGGGTTTTCTTGCTGGGGCGCACCATTTGTTGAGGAAGAGTTTGATCCATCATATTGAGGAAGTTTTGATGGTTTTCAACATTAGGGTTTTGCTTGCAAGGCCTTGCTCATCAGTTTGAGAGATTCTTGGAGGAGTTACCACGTCCCTATCATCTATTTGTAGGTTGAGACGATTTCAGGAGGAAGAGGATGATTTGGTGATTCAGTGTTTCTCAGATCTAGAAGGCCATAGGCTAGATCTGATCTTGAAACTTCTCTCAGGGGCTTGTGGTGACCCGATCTATCATCTTAGAGAGTTTCAGGAGATTCAGAGCCCATATTCAGCTACGCCGTACTATTGGCCATATTCAGGGTTTCAGGAGGGCCGTACCAGTTTAGGGTTTCTGCAGTTTGAGGAGGAGGCTTCAATGTTTTGGCTCCATACTTCAGGAGGAGGCTTCCATTGCCTTGATCTATCATTGGGAGGAGTTTGGTAGCATTTGGGGGACTTCATCTTCAGGAGGGCCGAACCCTTAGTATCTATTGTCTTCAATAGGCCGTACCAGCACTAGCAGGGCCGTATCAGTTGCTTAAGGGTTTGGGCTTAAACCCTATTTTTGTAGTTGAGCGTTCATCTTCTATTACAACCTTTGGGAGGCTTGCTTTGTATCTCCGGGAGCATTTTGTATGCAGCTCTATTATTGTCTTGAAGCCATCTGAGGCTATTCCAGATCTGCTTTGCTATTGTATCAGGTGCTTGCTTTCTTATAATAAAGTTCAACTATTGCTTGTGGTTCCTATCTTGTGTATTGTTGATGTTCTTCATATGATGGCAATTATGCTTGTATAATCTGTGGCTAAATAACTGAATAAACCCTAAGGCCGAAATGTTCATGGCCAACCTGTATACACACTTAATAATCAAATCAGTGGTTAGTTAGTGATTCCAAGCAAAACATTTGGCTTGGGATCATTACAAAGAAGCCCAAGAGGTAGCTACAAGGATTGAAGAAAACCTTTCATCATCTAGATTCGAGCCTTTCTCAGCCCCAAGATTCAGAATGAATGCTAAAACTAAGATAGTCCACAATGCTGAACCTACCTCAAACATTAGCGCTAGCTTGGCAAAGCTACAACTAACTATAGATGGCATGGTAAAAACCCAATAACTAATGATGAATAAGATTGTCAACCTAGAAAGAAATCAACAACAAGCTCCTAGGGTTCCTTACAAAGGGAAATTTCAGAAAGGGAATCAAGTTTTTATACCAAATAATGATAAAGAGGAATCAATTTCAGAAAACCCTTGGAGCTTACAATGTAGAGAGTCACATTGGGAGCATGAGTGTCCTTTCAACAATGGTGATCATGACCAAGTAAACATTGTTAACCATACCATTGAAAATCCTCAATATTTCCTTAATGTCACACTTGAGGAACATCAATAAGGCATAAAGGAAGCAACTAGGAAGGATAGGATGGAGGTGATAAATAACCTTGACCAAGAATCGAGAAAAAAGTTGAAGAAGCAAGAATTCCAAGTATATACTAGTCAAAAACGAATGAACCAACTTCTCTCTATTGGTCCTGAAATTTCATAGACAAGACCTCCACCTATGAACATACTTCTTCCTAAGAATCCTCCCAAGACTGAAAAGTGGATTTAAACTTTGATTTTGAAGGTGCACTGGCAAAAATGCACGTGACCATTCCATTAAGAGAAGTCATCAAAATCCCATCTGTAAAGGAACGGTTCAAATCTTTTTTCAAAAGCTTACATTTACCAATGGACCCTTCTATCATGTTACAAGCAGATCAGTTTAGGGTTCAATATGATGGACATCCACCTTTCTTCATGACCTTATTGATTAATAACAAATGCCTCAACAACTGTATGCTTGATTCAGGGGTAGGTGCTCACATGATGTCTTTGAAGGTCATGGAAAAATTAGGCCTAAAGGTCACACAGGCTTATAGGAATGTGTGCGGTTTGAATCCAGGGCCATACCCACTCATGGGGTAGTTGAGAATGTTGAAGTATGCCTTGGAAGATACCCCGAGAGAGTGATCCACATGGATATTGTGGTAGTGGATTTCCCAAATGTGTGGGGAATGCTATTGTCCAGGATGTTTGCTGCAATGCTGGGAGGCACCTTAGAGATGGATCTCACTTATATTAACGTGCCTATGAATAATGGAACAATAATTTGCCTCCCGAATGTGCTAATGACCAAGGTCCACGTGCAAGGAATTGGTGATGATATTGGAACTAGCGAGACACATGAACCAATCAAAGAAAGTCTTCTTGTATTTTCCCCTGATGATTTGCCTTTCGCTTCAGAGGAAGACTTTGATCAAATACAATGGCAGAAGAAGGAGGAGTATCAACAACTCCTAAACAAATATAAGGACAAAGAAGTTGGGGCTGTCAAGTTATTAAAGAAAGGAGAAGATGACGTACTAATCCGACCATCCCAGCAAGAAGTCTTCACAGCAAAATCCCACCCTCCTCCCTCAAGACACTATACTAGAGTTATACAAGAAAAAACCAAATTTAAGACCAAGGATTACAAAGAGGGAGACAGTCTAGATGTGGGATACAAAGAAGGGAGAGCCTACTAATGTCAAAGGGAGTGCACGATTTTGGCTTGCACCCTTCAGAGTCGGAAGGAAGTCAGTCAATGATGCCTACTATTTATCCACGTTGGAAGGAAGAAGACGTCCATTACCGGTTAGTAGACACCTCCTCAAACCCCATCAGGGGGCAGAGACTTGACTTCACAGGTAAGTGCAGGTAAGTAGGTAGGCATTTTTCATTCATTGTATATACCATTTGCATTTCATGCTAGAGTAGTTGTATTTCCATTTGTATATATGATTGCTTACTTGTATTTTCATTTTATCATATATGAGCCAGGGGTGATGTCACCACCCCAAATGATTACTGATCGTTTCTGTTGAGATCTAGCATGTCACAAGTCATACTAGAGATGCTGAGGTTCTCATGCGCTCTACAATGAGCACATGTCCTCGAGTTGGAGCCAGATGTTATCCCCTATCCAGGGATAACTAAGGAGATTATGTCTAGAGGCCCACAAGTCCTAGACATGGAGTACCAAGAGTCATATTGACTTGAGCTTGGCCTTGGAGGGCCCATCCTTCTTCTTCAATGTCTCCATTCTGTCAGCAGCAACAACATCCATCCCATAGGCCCGGTTCTGAAGTAGCAGTGGGTCTTGTTCCATGAGGAAATGAGTCCGGGTATCATGGTATGTGTCACTCTGATTCTCAAAGGATTTGAATATTTGCATTTAATTCTCTTTTGCTTCATGATGTTTGCTTGGACATTATGCCTTCTAACTTGTCCATTCCTGGGGGGGATGACATAATTCCCTAGCAAGTTGGTTCCCTTAGGAGTGAGTTTCCATTGGGTGGGTTTATGAAAGGTCATCGTCCATTCCTTCCATACTTATCACTTTTCATCATCTTCCCTCTCATCTACCCCCTACATTCGTTCGAGCATTGGGTTTGCCAAGCTAGTAAGGGTTTTACCTTGCCTTGTGGGAAGAAGGGGCTAAAGGCCCAGAGGGTAAAAGTAGATGGAAAAAGTTAAAAGCCAAAGAGCAAACTTTGAGATGCTTCGCCCAGGGATCCCTGAGAAAGCAATAAAAGGATTCTTAGCAAGAAAAGAGGGGACCCATAAAAAGATAAAACTCAAGACCTAGTTGGTGGATAGGGGGTCTCATCACGAGCCAACCTATTAGGTCCTTGGGCATGTAGCGGTATGACACTACTATTCATCTGGTCACCACACCAGGGTAGTGGCTCTTGGTCACATAGCCAAGATAAAGGGGGTCTCATCACGAGCCAACCTTCTCATCTTTGTGAAATGCTTGTGGGTAATGCTGTCACCACTGGTCACCACGCCAGGGCAGTGTCCCCCAGCTATTCTCTTGAAAGAAAAAGAAATAAGACAAAGAGTAAAAAGGCATTGAATGGACTAGGAAACAATTACATCCATGACAAGGTGCAACTCACCCTCTTTAGAGGCACCCACAGGTAAGACCTACATTTCCCTGTTATTACTGCACCCCTTGCCCAAACATCCCCTACACCATCTCATGCACTTACATGACCTAGATTGGCCTTCACCTAGAAACACCCCACACTTAAGGAGAATTAGCCCAATAGGACGTCCTGGAACCCTCTCCAAACTTGGCTTGTAGAATAACATAACGTCTTTGAGCACTTGTCTGGGAAAAGGGGGGTTTTATGCACATGTTTGGGTAACTTGATTATTAGATGTGATTGGCATTGCTATGATCCCTGTGATTTATGAGCCCATGGAGGGCGTACTTCTTGTTGCTGCAGGACCATGCCCGACAGATAGGTACATATGGGGAGATGATTAGCTCGGACCTACATAGGGCTAAAATCCCACCAGATGGATGCTGAGACGCCAGCCAGGGGCAGAGAAATACTAGAGGCTTGCATCAGAGCAAGGGTAGGACGTTCCACTAGAGACACTTTGGCAGGCCTGGACCTAGGGGGGTCTTGAAGATTTTTAGGTCCTATCAAGCTTGCCTACTGGGTCTGTCTTTGACCACAGTTAGGCTCTAAGTTTCAATTGTCTGATAAAGTATTTGCTGCTGTTTTAGGACAGCCAAAAGTCCAAGAACTTCTTGCTGATTTGTTACGGTTGCACTTCCAATTAGGTGCTCTAGCATGTAGTTTTAGTAACCAGAAATTAGCACATGCATACTAATATAAATACAACACACCTAAAGATCTTTACAGCTGAAAATGAACAGATCTAAGAGACTAACACATACATTTTTGTACACAGGTATTTTTGGTCAACATGACCCTGGATAAAACCCCCTTGGGGAAAATCAGTTTGGGATATATGTCTATATAATGATGATTAAAGAAAGAGATACAACAAGTAATGAAATACAATGGAACCTGTATACATAGCAAGGTCCTCATGAGCCTTGCCACAAGAACCAGAGAAAGGAGTGCCCAAACTGTGGTGCGCCCTCTCCCTTTGTTGCCCTCTGCACTGAACTGAAGCGCCCTAGCTCATCTGTGACCCAATAAAGAAATCCCTCCACAGGAATGTCCTCTCCTGTGCTGTCTCTCCACTGAAACTGTCAGAGCTCAAATCCTCCAAGCAGATCTGCTACCAGGTAGCTACCAGTCCTCTCAACATGTGCGCCCTCCTCCTAGCAGAAATGATCACCATAAATAAACAGAGGCTAAAGCTAGATATCTCTCACCATGAAAGCATGCGCCCTCCCTCTAGTCTCCTCCTGCATCTGACCTCGTCTCAAGGTGACAAGTCCTCCTCTCCCGGTGAGCAAATGAAGGATCCAAGTGCGCCTCCTCTCCTAGATGCGCCCCTCCTCCATGCAAAGTGATCCCTCCAAGAAATAGAAGCTACGACTCCATGGAAATGCTCTCAATGCAAGATCAAACAAAACAAGAGCCTCTCCTCAACCTCTCAAGGGTTTTTCTCAAACCCTCATGAAGTGCACCCTCCTTCTCCTGAAGAAATGTGCCCCTCTTCTCTTCTCCAAAACTCACAAGTGAAGAATGAGTCTCCAAAACTCACTTTACCCTCTCTTTAGCCTCCTTGAGCCAACCCTAAAATATCAATGGACTAGATTAGATCTAGCCAAGTCTAATCAATGGGTGAGATCTCATCCTAAAATCTCACTAAGGAAACCCACTTTCCTTAGTTGCTTTATGTCTATTAATTCACCCACATTGTGAATTAATTGTCACTTTATGAATTAAGTGACATATTTTACTTTTGACTTAAATATTCTAAGTCAAAGTGAAATTAGAATCATAAAGTAAAGTACAAGGGTAATAGTCTTCCAAGGTACCCAAATCCCAACACTCCCTCTTATCGAGGAAAGTGCTCGTCACCACCAATATCATCCCTATAGTGGACATGGTTTCCTCCTGGCATATACTCGGTGAGTATGGCTGTACCCTGATCGCAGAAAGTGGACTCTGACACAGATCTACTCAATCTGTATGATCTATAAATGGCACTGACTCTCCATCTATCCAAGATCACCTAGATCTCGGCATCACACCGAAGATCTCCACCTTGGTCTCCCACCAAGGATTTTCTCCTACTCCTGGCCTCTCACCAAGAGTCATGAACTTGGCCTCTCTCCAATTCACCTCCACCTGAAGTGGATCCAGAACCTGATCTGCCCGTCTCAGAAGCTATGTGAGGCTCAAGCCTCCGTGGTGCCCTGCTGCTCCTGCTCATCAACCTCTGATGCACTGAAGCTGTAGCACCAACTCTCTGTCTACTCGACTGCTCTGAAACTATAGTTATATTGGGTGGACCAGTCACCCACTCTGAAGATGTCCAGGGACACCGAGTCTGATCTCCCTCTGAATCACTGCTGTGAGTCAGTCGGTCCTCCTCAACTTTGTCTCCCCATCTAGTGCTGGATGGTGTAATAGCAGATAAAGTAGTTATGAATGCACACTCTCTCGCAAACTTCTCCTCGAACTCTATCTCCTCTACTGTCGCTGCTAACACATCCTGCTTCTTCTTCTTCTTCTTGGGACATTGTCCTGCATAGTGACCCATCTCTCCACAAGCAAAGCATCTCACTGTGCTTATGTCTCTCCTCTGCCCACTGTTGCTGCTCTCTCCTCCCTGTGGTGGGGCCCCAAACTTGGGACCCTGCTGACCTCCATGGTCGGTCTTCTTCTTGTCCTTTGTCCAAAGAGCAAGGTCCTCATCACCAGAAACTGTCTGCTGTTGTTGTCCAAAAGCCTCGGCTGCAAGCCTAATCTCCTCCTGGACGAAGTCATCCCACATCCTCTCCCATGTAAGCATGACCTCCCTGGCAACAATGCCCCGTACAAATGGACCCCACGGTTTGGTGAAGCTATTCATAGCTTGCCTCACCAAAGAGTTAGGGTTCACAACCTCTCTGACAGCTGCCAACTCGTCTCTGATCTGAGTGTATCTACCAAGGAATGAAGTAACTGACTCATCTTCGAGCATGTGAATTCCCCTGAGTCGGTCATGAAGAACCATCTTCTGGTTCTCATTAGAGCTCTCGTACAACTTGCACAAAGATGCCCACATCTCGAATGCACAAGTCTTCCCAGTCAAGTGGAGAATAATGTGATCTCTCACAGCATCAAAATGATTCTCTTTGCCTTGTTGTTCCTCCTCTTGAACTCTGCCACCAAGACAGGAGCAGTGATAGGAATGGGAGGAACAACTGCCTCGACTATGTCCCATAGCTCGAGGTCCTCTAAGACAAAGACCATCCTCACTTTCCTAGGCGACCAATTGCTAGCCTTGACTAGCTTGTCCTCCACACTCATCTGAGATACTGACATATCTGCCAACTGTGCTCACTCTGATGCTCCCAATGCAAAGGAACGTTGCCTCACTCCTGTCAACACAGGTGTGAAAAGAGGCAAGCGAATCCACGACCTCACTCCTAGTCAGTAGGTGTGAAAAGAGGTCGTCAACTACAATCTCACTCCTGTCCACGCAGGTGTGAAAAGAGGTTGTCCACAAGTGTCAAAAACTGCCCAACTGTCCTCAGGTTGTCCACAAGTGTCAAAAACTGCTCAACTGTCCTCTACAAAAATCTGCCCTCTAACGACCACTGAATGAGTCAATGGTTGTCCACAAAATTCTGCCAAGAAGATGTATATGACAACCAACACATATGTTGTCCAAACCGCTCAAAAAATCAGCCACCTCAGCTCTGATACCATCAAGATTTTCAGGTCCTATCAAGCTTGCCTACTGGGTTTGTCTTTGACTACAGTTAGGCTCTAAGTTTCAACTGTCTGATAAAGTATTTGCTGCTGTTTTAGGAAAGCCAACAGTTCAAGAACTTCTTGCTGATTTGTTACGGTTGCACTTCCAATTTTAGGTGCTCTAGCATGTAGTTTTAGTAACCAGAAGATAGCACATGCATACTAAAATAAGTACAACACACCTAAAGATATTTATAGCTGAAAATGAACAGATCTAAGAGACTAACACATGCATTTTTGTACACAGGTATTTTTGGTCAACATGACCCTGGATAAAACCCCCCCGGGGAAAATTAGTTTGGGATATATGTCTATATAATGATGATTAAAGCAAGAGATACAACAAGTAATGAAATACAATGGAACTTGTATACATAGAAAGGCCCTCACAAGCCTTGCCACAAGAACCAGAGAAAGAAGTGCCCAAATTGTGGTGCGCCCTCTCCCTTTGTTGCCCTCTGCACTAAACTGAAGCGCCCTAGCTCATCTGTGATCCAATGAAGAAATCCGTCCACATGAATGTCCTCTCCTGTGCTGCCTCTCCATTGAAATTGTCAGATCTCGAATCCTCCAAGCAGATCTGCTACCAGGTAGCTGCCAGTCCTCTCAACATGTGCGCCCTCCTCCTAGCAGAAATGATCACCATAAATAAACAGATACTAAAGTTGGATATCTCTCACCATGAAAGCATGCGCCCTCCCTCTAGTCTCCTCCTGCATCTGACCTCATCTCAAGGTGACAATTCCTCCTCTCTCGGTGAGCAAATGAAGGATCCAAGTGCGCCTCCTCTCCTAGATGCACCCCTCCTCCATGCAAAGTGCTCCCTCCAAGAAATAGAAGCTATGGCCCCATGGAAATGCTCTCCATGCAAGCTCAAACAACACAAGAGCCTCTCCTCAAGCTCTCAAGGGTTTTGCTCAAACCCTCATGAAGTGCGCCCTCCTTCTCCTCAAGAAATGCGCCCCTCTTCTCTTTTCCAAAACTCACAAGTGAAGAATGAGTCTCCAAAACTCACTTTACCCTCTCTTCAGCCTCCTTGAGCCAACCCTAAAAGATCAATGGCCTAGATTAGATCTAGCCAAGTCTAATCAATGGGTGAGGTCTCATCCTAAAATCTCACTAAGGAAACCCACTTTCCTTAGTTTCTTTATGTCTATTAATTCACCCACATTGTGAATTAATTGTCACTTTATGACTTAAGTGACATGTTTCACTTTTGACTTAAATCTCCTAAGTCAAAGTGAAATTAGAATCATAAAGTAAAGTACAAGGGTAATAGTCTTCCCCCTTTTTGCTTAGAGACTCATAAGCACATGGGGACCACTTTCCAAGGTACCCAAATCCCAACAAGTCTTTCCCTCCCACCATGACGTTGGCCCTTGAAGGCCTTTGACGTGATCATTCAGAGCCTTGATGTCACCAGTTGAGGTATCCAGCATGAGGACGGCTTTGGTTGGCACGTGTGGCAGTTCCTGAGGGGTTTTGAGCCCTATGTTTCACTTTGGAGGCCTAGCATTCCAAAAGGGAGGCTAACGTCACCCTAGGAGGGGCATGACATCACCTTAAAAAGATGAATTTAGGGTTTATTTGTCAATTTTATGTAAAAATGGATTTTTCATGTAAACTGGCCATGTCGACCTTTTTTGACTTAAAATGTATTTCAAGGTCATTTGTATTGTATAAATAAGAGATCAAACTCACATTTTTATTCATCATCTTTCACTCACACAAGTGTGAGGTCTGAAATTCGGCCTCTTTTAAGGCTTATTGGCTTAACTAAGTGGTGTGCAGCTCTTGGAGGGAGCTTTTATTGGTGATTTTTTGCATTTTCATGGTGGAAAGTCTTCAACTAGGGCTTGTGACTAGATTATTCTTGGTGAATGTAAGTAAAAATCTGCAATTCTTCTTTCTTTGAATGGTTATGGTATCTTTTACTTTGCATTTATTAAGATTATGAAATTGCTAGTGTGAAACCCTAGGAGAAAAGCACATGTTATTGTCCTTCTCTCAATAGCTATCACCTACTTGATTTTGCTAGAAGACACCTGTTATCGCGCAGTTTGTAGTTTAGGTCATAGACTAGAGGATAGGGGTCAAACTGGCGTAACAGGGACCTACCTCACCCAATGTCACGACAATGGGGAGGTCCTTTCTATTTAGGGTGGCTAAGACCAAGGGAGACGTCCCTGGCATTCTGGGGTTTTGAAAGGAAAAGGCTAGTTTCCCCTTCACAGATTACCAACCAGAAGATAGTCAAGTAAAGAATAACCACAGAAAAGGCACCTGCTTGCGAGACAAGACAACAATGAAACTAGTACATGCAATAATGGTTAATACTTCATAAATCAATGACTATCAAAATTTAATGTATATGTGTATATACAGCAGTAAATATTGACGAAGTCAATGTTTGCAATAATGATGTTAGATTTTAGGGTAAAGTTGAAAACAACAGTCTCTTTTAATTTCAAAGCAAAAACACCTTAGATCTGAAGCATAGACAACATATATAAATAGATCTATAGAAAGCAGTGACAGTAGAAGAAGATAAACATTAATAAATCTCAGATCTTAAAGCAGATTAGACAATGCTTATTCAATACTATAGTAAACTCAATCTATAAGCAACAAACTCAGATCTCAAACAGTGATATGAAAACCCTCTAAACATATAACAGCAGAGATCTCTAACAGTAGATCTACAGCAGATCTCTAATATGATTCTAAAGCAAACAGTAATACAAAGACTCTTCCAAGTGTAACTGCAGATCTTATATAACAGCAGATTGAATACAATTTAACAGTAAGCTCAAATCTAAGCCTAGAAAAGTCAAGTAGAAAACATTCCTGTCAATTGCCTTACCTCTGAAGATGAACCACAACCACAGTAGAGATAAGTCTGAATGTTATGCTCAGTTAAAGGTTCAGTTCATGATCTATCAGAGATCTTTATACCAAAGGTTGAAGGAAAATTTCATGCCACCACAGTTAAGGTTACTGGAACCAAAACAAGAACCCAAACCCTAACAGAAAACTCCACGGCTGAGATGGGCAAGGCACACACAGCAGAAGATGAAGCGGCACCCTTAGCAAGTAATGTTACAGCCAATCACTCAACAGGTTTAAGGCCGCGGCACTCCCCAACACATATGAAACTGTTACAACAAACCACAATGATCACAAAGAAGATGCGGCAGTCACATCGGTGGACAACAGCTACAGGGAGACACCCGTGGCAGCACCTAGAGTGCACATGAAGCCAATAAGGAGGCTGCGGCTGACCAGCAAGAAGGCACTACACCAAAACAGAATGACAACTCCACTCTTCTCACAAATCAACAGCAAGACTGAGGCCGCAAGCTGAGCATCTCCACGCTATCAAAATAAAAGAAGGTATGAATGTATTTTAGAGTAGAGGGGGAGGGTCTATTAAATAGTCATAGGTTAGGGTAAGGGGGTC
>ML777023.1:749139-762246 GCA_009831015.1 Picea engelmannii
ATGGACTAAAAATTCCAATGCCAAATCCACAAATTTGACCCTTGAATCCACAAAATCCCAATGGCAAACTCCTCCTTGGCTGGTTGAATGGCTTGGCTCTCCTCCTTGGCTCAATGAACAAATAGAACACTTAAAACCCCTCAGGGACCCCTTAAACCCGCGAACTGTTGAAAATTTTAAGACAGACGATTTTTACCCATCGACCTGCGAATTTTTGGCGATTTTTTGCAAAAAATCGCGAGTTTTTCCCTAAAAATCGCCAAAAAATCGATCGATTTTTCGGTGATTTTTTCCTTAAAAATCGGCTTCCAGAAAAAATCCCGATTTCTCACGATTTCGGCGATTTTTTCACGATTTTTACTACAGAGGTGCTAAGTTTACATTGTCAATTGTTGCATTTTTTATTTATAATTATTGTTGCTTTTATAATTTACTTACTGCTATTGTACTATTGTTCATTGCTGCAAATTCATAACAGCCATAGCAATTCTCATTGTCTAGTGTCTTCAAGGAGTATTTATTGCATGTTTGAACTTGGAAATAATCATATATTTTCTATAATGTGTTCTTGTTCCGGGCAGGTACTCAAACAGTTTCATACTCCTATTTTTCTTGACCTAGACCTTTCTTTAGGTGATCAAGAGAGGGGGCGGTAGGCTTGGCTACAATACTTGATACTTTAATCCCTTGAGGTCAACGTGGAATCCTCCTCTGTGGTGGACCTTTTCCATCACTAAAACGTGGGATGTTCTTACTAAGGTGACAGTGGTAGGATGTTCTATAGTTATGCAAGGTTTGTGTACTTGTGGTGGGCTTTGCACAAGTACAAATCCTGTGATAACATGCCCTCCTGTTTTCATCTTGCTCTTTTTTTTTACTGTTTTGTTTTTCCTTTGTTTTCTTTAGTGGGTTTTGTTATCCCCCACTTTCAGGGATAACTAGGAGATCATGTCTCAAGGCCCACAAGTCCTAGACATGGAGTACCGAGAGCAGGATTGACTTC
This sequence comes from Picea engelmannii, assembly GCA_009831015.1. Lineage (NCBI taxonomy): Eukaryota > Viridiplantae > Streptophyta > Pinopsida > Pinales > Pinaceae > Picea > Picea engelmannii. The sequence continues at coordinate 750,143 of ML777023.1, forward strand.
AGCATGGCCCTGGAGGGCCCACCTTTTCTCTCTTCCAACATCTTTATCCTGTCAGCAACAACCTCCACCACCATCGGCTTGGTCTTGTGTTAGAGAGGGTTCTTGCTTCATGCAGTAATTAGTTCAGGTTCATGGTATGTGTCACTTTGATCATCAAAACCATTGAATGTATGCATCTGATTCCTTTTATTTGTAACAACTGCTTGGATCTTACACTTTCCCACTTGACCATGTTTTGGGGATTGACAATGTGTCTTAGTAAGCTTGTGTCTGTTGGTTTTGGTTAGCCACAGGGGTTGTCTCTGAGAAGCCATCGTCCGCTCCCTTCACAGTTTCACTTTTCCATCTCGTTTCCCGCTCACCTGTCCCATTCCACTTGTCCGGGCACTGGGTTGACCTTTTCTAGGGTTGCACCTTATCTAGTGGGAAAAAGGGGCTAAAGGCCTAGAAGGTAAAAGCAAGCTGGTAAAAGATAAAAGCCTGAGAATAAAACCTCGAGATGCTTCGCCTAGGGATTCCCGAGAAAGCAATAAAAGGCTTCTCTACAAGAAACAAGAGGGACCCTAAAAATAATAAAACAAGACCTAACCAGAGGATAAGGGGTCTCATCATGAGCCAACCTATTAGGTCCATGGGTACCTAGCAGTATGACATTGCCATCAACTGGTTACCACGCCAAGGCAGTGACCTTTGGTTGCATGGCCAAGGGAAAGGGGGTCTCATCACGAGCCAACCTTCTCATTACTGTAAAAGTACCTGTGGGTAATGTTGTCACGATTGGTCACCATGCCAGGGCAGTGTCCCCTGATTATCTCTTGAGCAAAAAAGAAAGAAAAAAGCAATAAAAAATGAAATAACAAAAGGAATAAAAGGCATGAATGGGCTTGGAAAGAATTGCATCCATGACAGGTACAAATCGCCTTCTACAAAGGCACCCACAGATAACATCTTGCATCCTTGGCCTTCATTGCACCCACCTGCTTGGACATCCCTTGACCACTTCATCCACTTACATGGCTTGGAAGAGGTCTCTTCCAGGAACTTCCCTTATTCAGTGGACACTAGCCCAATAGGATGCCTTGCCCTTTTCCCAGACTTGTATAGTAGGTTTGTGTAACGTCTTTGAGCTATTGATTGATCTGTTAGGGGTTTTATGCATATGTTTATTAATATTGATAAGGCGTTCTTGCTATTGCTTCAGTCCCCGATTTTAGGTTTATGGTAAATTCCAATTCCCTCTCCGGTGGCATCCCAGGTAACTCCTCAGGGAAGATGTCCACAAAATCTTTCACCATCAGAAGGTGTTATAGTCCTTCCTCTACTCCCTTCTCATTTAACGCCATAATCATATAAATATTACATCCCTTGTGTTGGAGGCGCCTTCTTCTAAATAAGTGAGATGTTATATTTAATCCCAAAAAGCTAGTTTCAAGATTTCGCTTATTTCGTGACACTACCCACTGTCCTTGGTATCTCGACACGTGAAGTGGCAATAACAGTTTTAAATTTCACCCAGGTTAGTGTCAGGAGTAAATTACTTTAAACCTTAGTTAAGCACTATCATGATTTCACGACTCGACGATCGCTCTCCCAAAAAGCAGTACCTTCGTAGCTCCGAGTCGCGAAGTCACGATATTCATTAATTAAGCATGGGTTAATTAGGAGCTTAATTCAGATCACGAGTAATCAACTAAATCGCATCATCGCGATTTTGGGTTTTGGCGGCTCAAAGGCTAGGAGTGAAATCTTCTGATATGGCGAACGCCGAAAAAAGGGGATTAAAGACTAAAACGCACTTAATTAAAGGAAATAAACTGGATTAATCAACGCATTAAACAACCTTTAACATGCATCGTCTACGGAGTAAGTTTTAAATATTTTTTCATTTTTTCGTGTTACGACTCGTCAAGCATTTATGTCATTTACTTGAATTGCAGTGAGGTGACAGAGAGTAGGATCTCGTTTTTACTTCTAAATATTTCTATTAAGCGATTTGACCGTTCTGTTGGCAAGGACACCCATTGGTTTAAATGACCAAGATAGAGAGTTTTTCCTTCATTATTTCAGTTTTCATTATATTTGCACACAGAACCATTTCACCAGGATACCAGTTGTTTTTTGCTTTTCAATTTTTTCTACAGAAGGTCTAGTTGTAGGTTTTTCTATCATGGCTCCACGAAAAACGTCCAAGACAGTTGTCAAGAGTTCAGGTCAGGGATTAGACGTGGTTTCTGATACCTCGCCGCGGAGTATTAATGCTGTGAAGACCTGGTCATACGTTTCCAACATTCTGCAATCCGAGTTTGTAAGATGTTCGGATGATTCTAGCAACAACGAGAACAACGACTTATCAACCAAATAAAAAATCGTCGCTCAAGCAGAGATGCACAAAATAGCGGCAAGGCCCCAGCTTCTTCCCTATTGTGATATGATCAGGTGGGCGCTGGACCATGTGGATATCCCAACCAAAATGATTATCAGTGAATAGAAGGTAACGATTGGGACTTTCAGGCCAGAACATTTGTGGGCAATGTATAAATTGTCACCCACACCGAACCTCACTCACAATGTTGAATTTCTAGAAGGTTTCAAGGAGAAGGAGTGTGAGCTATATGTAAGAAGTTTGTCCGATCTAATCAAAGATTGGGTCTCACACCCCGCGAAATTCAGGGCTGACACTAACGGGATCTATTCAATCTCCTCCTTGGAGCCACAATTCAAGTACATAGCAATGATGGCCTGCAGGTTGTATGGGAGGGAGGACACTGCCCATTTTTTCCTCCCATGGGTACCGCTCATTCATAAAGTTGTTGAGGGCTTCTCCGTTGACTAGGCCAAACTGTTGTTTGACAGCCTGACCAGTTGAATTACCGAATATCGAGCGCAGAGAGCAAGTAAGAAAGCGACTTCGTTCTTTATGTCTTCTTACATCATGGGTGCCATCTACTTCATGACACCCATCCCATTAATGAATTGGAGCTGGGCTCCATCTAATACAGAGCCTATTCATGTCTACCACTCCAATCTTTGGGAGGATAATGCCAAAGAATTCATTTATGAAATCTTCAACTGGGTAATGGTGCCATTGCACGTCGCCATCTTTGGCCAACCGTCGCCCAGGATTTCGGATAACATCGCGACCAACCTGAGTAGAATGGAAGATTGGTATATAGAGGCAAAATTTTCATATATCAGGGTTTTCAGCACTTATGTCCCCCCATATGCTCTATCGCTATTTTTTCCAGATAAGTTATTGTGTCGCGAGATCGCCAAGCAGACTGTTCTCAGGGGAATAAGCAAAGAGATCAAAGGTGTATCAAAGAAGGTATGGCCGCCCTTCCCCATTCATATTGGCACATATTCCTTGTTAGATTTTGGCCATGCCAAATTCAAGGCTATTGTTTTAGAAGAAATGAAGCTGGTGGATATTGAGCTCAAGAAGCGCGACCCTAGTAAGGTTGTGAGCAATCACCTGGTGAGTTGTGGCCTGAAGAGATATGAACATGAGGATTCCCCTCATGATGAAATATTCTGGGGTGTGAGGTCCTACTCAGAAGTCCTAAGTCAGATTCAAGCCCTGCCACTCAGAGATAAGGCTGATTTCTTTAAATTCCAGGAGCACCGACGGAGTTGTCTCCCTCAGATTTTACAAGGTGAATCCCCAAAGCTTTCGATCACACAGAAGATGGGGGTCAAAGGTTCAAAGGACTCAAGTCCTAACAAGGAGAAGAACCAAGAGAAAACAGGGGAGGTCGGAACGTCAGAGCAAGGAGCTAAAATCCCCTACCAATAGGAAGGAAACCCCGAAAAGGGTACGCCGGGTAAGCAAGCCCAAGGTCAAACATAGATGCCCTCGAAGGGGTCGAGTGACTCATTACCGCTCATGTCAAACAAGCTGGCCATAGATGTTACCTCGAGATAACCATCCAAGGAAATCGACAGTCCGATCACCATTATCACACCCTTACAGTTCAAAAAGGGTGATCCTGATGTGGGGTGGATCTTCAATGAAGAACTGACGCCCATTTCCGTAGAGGAGTTGCCTCCTAACGAATTTTTCTTTGATAAAAAAAGGAAGGTCGTGGTGAGGCACGGATTATACCAAAGGGAGGGCGTAATGGCTAAAACTTTAAAATCATAAAAGATGGAAAGGATGCGAAAGATGAAGAGTTCGCAGACGAGATAGCAGGAACACTAGGGGCTTATGCTACAACAAATCAGTACTCAGTTGGAACTCTGAAGGCCCAATTGAAATGAAAGAACATCTTGATCATCAAGTTAAAGCTAAAGTGGCTACTGCTGAAGTGAATGTCAGGGACGAGGTGAGAAAAAGCCTTGAGCAAGCCTGAATAGCTGATTTGCAAGAGATCGAGAAGCTCAGATCCGACCTCGAACATGTGTGCCAGTCGGCGCAAATTAGCCAAACACAGGTAAGCCAGCAGGGGCAACAAATTATAGAGTTACAATCGAAGTTGGATGTGGCCGAGAGAATAAGGTTTTCGACATAAAAATGTTCAGATCCCAGGCCGCCGAAATCCGTCATAAGGTATTAACGGCTCAACAAAACCTTCTTGTAAAAGTAGGAACCATTCAAAACCATTTCCAGATGATAAATCAAGTGTTAGAAAATATTTCTTAGAGACAAAGAGAAGTCGGGGTAGCTTGGGTTGCTTTCCAAGATGTTTTTATATCTATGATGAAGATAGAGATGGTCGACAGCTCCAAATTATCCATCACAGAACAAACTAGAGGAAATATCTTGCTGAAGGTCTAGAAGCAGAATATATCAGAAAGCAGGGGGAAAGCTAATGAAGTGATGAATTATTGTGTGGAAACGTTCGCCTTGATAAGAAAAGGTTCGATATACCTTGATAAGGAAGGCAGTGTTGGGATGCTGGGCAAAATCAATATAGCTAAACACCTATTGGACATCAAAGAAAACATGGAGAAGGAACAAGTGGAGATATCCCAGATAAGCCAGGCCGATATGGCCCAAGTGGAAAAATGGCTAGTACAACCAAGTTTACAATTATGCTCCATCATCGCGGAGGACTGACAAGTAGGGGAAAGGTTTCCACAATTGGCGAAAATATGTTACACCTAATTTGAGGCAAGCAACCAAACAGAGCCTTCCAGGTTAATAACCCAGTTGGTGGAAAGGTGTGTCATTTGCATTGAGCAGGCAAAGGGGCAGGTTTCTGGTGCTAAATAATGACAGTTGTCAACTCGTTCTATTTCTGGAGCCAAAAGAGCAGAGAAATAAGGTGCTCTGCCCTTACGAGGGAAGACAAAGATAAGGAGATGAAATGCTCCATTTTCTTTATTTCTAACTGAGAAGTTTCTAGAACGATGAAAATTCTAAATGTTCAGAATTTTTGCTTAAATAGGCATCGAGGAAGAGATGAAAGGGGCTTTTTTTTTGGTGATAGATTTTAATAGAGAAAGTTCTTTTGAGCCAAGATTAATACAAAGCAAGTTGAAGAATCCATATTCCATCAAGATTGAGTTATGTGTTTTCCTTTGTTATTTCATGTTTCATGTCATTTTTTACATATACGTCTTTGATGAATGTTTTAGCTGCAATTTAGTATAACTTCTACTGTGGTGATCAGTCTCTAGTTGTCTAGTTATTTACAATTTTTCCTCTGTATCGGCTACTAGCAGGTACAAGACCTGTGAATTACTTGGATCTCTATATTATATGCTTTCATCAAATTATTCCTTTCCTTTCTTCTTCTGCCACGGTGTGGGATTCTTCTTAAATTGCCGCCCCACATTATTGAAAGATCTATGTTTTCTTACTTGGTCTGAAGATTTTAACTCAGTTACGAAAAACGACCTTCGATTTCAATAAAAACTTCGTTTGGCTTCATTGAATTTTTCTCGTATAATCTAAAATTGGAATAAGCATTTTAAAACATCAACCCTCTTTTAAAAGCTCTGTTCTCCCCATGACTGTACCCGTCGTAAGGCAACCCAACATCGAACCCAGCCCATCGGGGAAAACCAACATCGCTTTGAATCTTTTCAATACCATACTTAAGACTGCAATGACCCAGACAGAGCTCGAACGTTCATGGTCCACCATCGAACGAGACATTAGTATTCAAGAATATTTGGAAGTTAGGAAAAGATAGCTCAGAGATCGACTATAGCCTCATCCCCTGAAGTTGTCTCCCCCCTTTTTTTTTCTCTTTTCAGATTCTTAGACTCTGCACTTTATTTCCTTAAGTGTAGACTCAGGACCAACATCTTTCTGGCGCCGTTGTCGGGGACGGAGAATCGCAGTCACTTTCCCCTGAGAAAACGACATTTCCAGGTTTCATTTTTTGATAGTGAACAAAGAGAGAACACCTTGTTAAGGATAAACCTTCATCATTCACCACTCTTAAGTAAGATGGCATCCTTTCGGAAGAACACCAAACAAAACCCAGATGTCAAACAGACAGTGCCAGTTTCCAACCCTGAAAAAATACTAAGACCAAGGGGTCTTTTTAAACAAAACATGGTTGCCTATCAACCCAAGTCTAATCAGTCTAAAGATAAGATCTTTCTCGAACCATCCCCCTCATGAGAAATTCCTCTCAGGAAAATATCGGACAATGCCGTGGAAGCCGAAACCCTTAAGTCTGAGCAACTCCTACCCGAGATCAAAATCGAGACCTCTCTGACGGCCCCTTATGCTACAAGGGGCGACACCCCTGCCTTGAATCTCATCCCTATCGATATCCCATCGACTATAAAACCCTCTGTCACTCAAGGCCTTGAAGAAGTTTCCACATACACGGACTCGACATCGGTGGGTTCTCCCATTTACATATCATGCAAGTCAAAGGAGCCAAGTCCACAAATACCTTCTTATCCTTTTTATTCTTCCACCTCCCTTGGTAAAAAGTTTCTTGATTTTTCCCCTTTCCACCCCAGGGAAGCTAGAGAGTCGCTATACATCTTCACCAACCCTATTTATAACACATCAATTTCCTCTCCCAGGTTATCCATGGCCACCGCCGGAGGCAAAGCAGGGGGACAACTGCCTCCCAGGGTTTTTACCAAGGTAGACTCTAGATACGCCCCCTTGGTCCTTCCTGTACCTCTCCACGATCTACCTAAGAACTATATGAAAAACCTACCCAAGTTCACAGGAGAAGGGGATTTAACTGCAACCGAGCATATCAACTTTTTTGATCAATTCGCTGATATTCTAGGGCTCGAGCATGAGGACGTGTATTCCCGATTATTTGTCCAAAGCTTTGAGGGACAGGTACGAAATTGGTTTCGAAGCTTGCCCCGAGGTTCAATCATATCCTACGACGTGCTAGAAGACCTCTTTCTTAAACAATGGGGCGAAAGAAAGGATCATTTATACTATTTGACCGAGTTTGGGTCTTTAAAGAAAAAGGGATCTGAAACAGTTATGGAATTTATCCAAAGGTTTAACAAGTTATACAATAAGATCCCTGTTGAATTTAAACCATCCCAGCCCGCAGCCAAAGTAACTTTTGCAGGAACTTTTGAACCCGATTTTGCTCTACTATTAAGAGAAAGGAGAGGGGCCGACCTAACTCGATAAGGCGTTCTTGCCCTTGCCCTTTTCCCAGACTTGTATAGTAGGTTTGTGTAACGTCTTTGAGCTATTGATTGATCTGTTAGGGGTTTTAGGCATATGTTTATTAATATTGATGATGAAATGTGATTGACATTGCTATGATCCCTATGACTGATGAGCCCATGGAGGGCGTAGCTTTTGATGTACAGGACCATGCCCGATGGACAAGTACCATCTTGGACCGGTACACATGGGGAGATGATCAGTTCATACCTCCATGGGGCTGAAGAGCCCATCAGGTGGATGCTAAGACCCCATCAGGGGGAGATACAGGATATAGATGGATCCAGAGCTTTGCACCAAAGGAGAAGAGGACGTTCCACCAGGGGCACCCCGACAGAGCTTGACCTAGGGGGGATAACCCTTCCTCAGTGGAACGTTGGCCTTGGGAGGCCTAGGACGTCACCACCTTGACCATGGCGTCACCCAACATCATGAACGTTTTGGGAGGCAGACTAGGCAATAGTGGCACGTGTGGCAGGTTGGAGAAGCCCAAGGAGGGCTAACGTTTTGCTGCAGGACGCCCCATCTGCCCTAAATGGGGATAATGTCTCCCTTGGAGGGGCTTTTAGTCTCTTTTCAGCTTGATTTAGGATTTAATTTGACAATTTAATGTAAAACCAATATGATTTGATTTTTTGGCCTTGTCGGCCTTTTACCTGACCTAAAATGTAAAATTAGGTCAAGGTTTTGTATAAACGAGGGATTTTCACTCATTTTATGAGGACAACTCACTCACCACCTGGTGAGGTCTGAAATTGGTGCCTCTCTTGGGTATTTGGCTGATTTTGTGAGGCGCACTTGTTGAAGGAAGACATTTTCGGCATTTTATGGTGTTTCTCTTGAAGGAAGGTGTTACAACTAGGGTTTGCATGGTTATTACTTGGTGAAATGTAAGTATTTTTCTACAAAAATTCTTAATGACTGGTTGTAGTTTAATTTCTTGCATGTATTTATGATTTTGCTGAATCAAAACCCTAGGTGAAAAGCACACAAGTAGGTCCTTGTTTCATGTCCCCTGATAGAGAATTTTTCATGTCCACACAAGTAGCTACACTCCTGTTTCTTCTTCCTCTTTTGCTAGCCGTACTATCTAGAAACCAAGAAGAGTGAGACATCCCTGGCCTAGGTCTACTACACTAGGGCCGTACTCTTTCTAGGGTTTGCTGAAAGGCCTTGCTGTAGCAACACCTTGTCCATTCAAACCCTCTTGTTTTGGTTTTATGCCTTATTCTTGAGCTAGCCGTTTGCCAGGAAGGAGGAGAGAGCACGAGGCCTTGCTTTAGCAACACCTCAAAACTGTTCCCTCTAGTCCTTAAAATCTTTGCCTCCTTCAACTCTTGTGTCCTTCACTTTTGACTCCATTAAACCCTAAGACACTGATCTAAAGTCCTCCCGCGTTGAAGTGAAACTCGATTACAACACTCTCAAACCTTTTGAATTGAAACCCTAACTACTAACCCTAGTCTAAAAGCTAACCCTATTAACCCTAAATTGTTGTTGTCATCTTATGCTATTACACCATTAGTGCAACATCGTTTTGTTATTGAGCAATTGGATAATGATTAAAGCATCTATTAAATGAAGTATTGATTGGTTGTATTGAATTCCATTGTTGCTCCAATATTTATTGGTGAAGTGTTATTACTTTCATTGCTATTGATAAACATTGACTTCGTCAACATTTCATTGCCCCATTGAGATATAGCTTGAATATTTGATTTTGTTGTTGCTTTGTTCCAGGCAGGTATACTTTCCTTGGGGATTTACTTTAAAATTGGCCTTTGGTCGGACTATCTGTTTGGGTGGTGACTTGTGGGGGGAAAACTTATCCTTGTCTTTTTATCCTTTTGCCTCCTCAAAACCCTAGGTCACCGGGGACGTCCTCCCTGGGCCTCACCTCCCTAAATAGAAAGAATCTTCCCATCGTGGTGACATTGGGTGGGATTGGTTCCTGTTACGCCAGTTTGGCTCTCTATCTTATAGCCTTTTATCCTTGCTACGAACTGTGCGATAACAGGTTTATTGAGTGGTGGAGCATCTTGGCATTCTCCTTTGACCCTTCTCACAAAAATCGTATGCTCCCTTCTAGCAGGTGTAGTAGATAAAATAAGATAAGATAATTTTCTTAATGTCCATAACTGGGAAAAATAGGACAATGTGATAATTTTCCTAGGTATCATGAGGCTATGCAACCAATGACTTTGAATGTAGTTAGGAATCCTAATTCCTCTTTGGTTTCTCTAGGTCCTCTCTCAATTCCTTGCTATTGTAGTGGTGCATCCTTAGGCAATGAAGGTTCTCTACTAGGGGATATAGATTCTATATTGTCCGTCATTATCAATAATCAAGGATCATGTACAACTTTTCTTTGCCAAGTTTCCTCCATCCACTTGTTCTCCCCTCTATTTGGTTTTTGTTTTTGGTTTTTCCTTTCTTGCAATAAGTTGCTTAGCTTGCATATCTTTCGTGGTGCGGCCCACCCTAGCTATATTTGTGCCCGTTGTTATCCCCATTTTGTGGGATAACTAAAGAGATGATGTCTCGAGGCCCTCAGGTTGTAGATATAGAGTGCCTAGAGACCACATGACTAGCAGTGCCCACTTGCACATACGAAAGCCCGCTCTATCACCACATTCTGATCCATTGTTAGCACATCCACCACACCAGCTAGCTTCTGGAAGGCAGATGGGTCTTGCTTCATGTGGTACAAGTCAAGTATTGTGGCAGGTAATCACTATAATATTTGAGGCATTTAAACATGTTGTATTGAAGTTGCTTTTGATTATAGAACACCTACTTGGACATTATGCTTTTGACCCTGTTTCACCTTGGTGAGTGTCAAAGATTTCCTAGTAAGTGGCCAACCTTTGGTAAAGGTTTGTGACTTGGGGTCGCTTAAGGGGTTGTCGTACCATTCTCGACCATACTTTCCACTTTACGCTCTGTTGCCGTCCTAATGCACACTTGCTAACGTGAGCTAAGTCCAACTCACTTAGTGTGCCCTCGGAGACACAGTGTCTAAGTTCCAAGTCCACACTGTCACCTTGACTAAAACTTCTTCCTTCTAGGCTTACTCCTAGGGAAGCCAAGGGGGGTAGTCCCTAATTGCTAAGTTAATTTTAAGTTGACGTTCTAGGAGTTAGTTTCAATTCGTTATAGGCCAAAGGGAAAACTAGCCTAAGATGATCAAGCAGCAATGCAGAGTGCAAGTCTAATCTATTATGCGGGTCAGTCCTTTTTCCTAAGTCAACTAAGGCTAGTGCCTATATTGGGCAATGGGGTCGACTAAGGTTTGAGGGTGGTTTATTGAAAAGGTTTTTCATGTGAAACAAGTTTAAACTGCCCAAACCATAAGCTGGAGTTATACAAAAGAATTCTAAGGTTGCAACAGATTACATCAATTACAAAACTAGATACAAAGATATACAAATCAGATACACAGATATACAAGATAGATACATAAATACACCAATGTAACAAGATGTACCAGAAATGAACAATTTACATACATAAGCCAAGCATGCCCCAAATGGCACTTACCCCATTTGGACCGCCTTCACTGGCGACCAATCACAAAAGCACTTAAGGATCAAAGAAAAATTGCCTCCCCAAGTGGGATACTCAAAACTTCTCTGATCCACACCACAATAAGCAGATAGATCAGATATTCCACAAGTAAATTAACTGCTCATGTGAAACAGAAAGGGCATAAACATATAGTTGCAAATTGAGATAGATAAACAATGAAAGATTCCACAAGTTATGTTTGCCTATGCATACATCTAAGTGCCCCCAAACATACACATGTGATCTATGCAACTAGATGTTGTAATTGCTTAAAGATTTTACAAATTTTAATTACCCTTCCCCCTAACTAGGTGTGTGTCTCAGACTTCCTCCTCCCCCAAATAACTGCCCGGTGCTCAAGATAGTAGGGCTACGAGTCCCTACCCTAGCTTCCAAGGTCAGCCCGCACATAGTAAGAAGTAGTCCTGTCGCGGGATCTCCCCAACGAAACCACGGGACGGTCCCCCGCCACTACCGCCGGACTGTCCTTCAAACCCGTTTTAGATGGTGGAGGGAGATGAATGAGGCCCCTAAAATGTTGCTATAAGTTGTTAGGACCCTCGGGTGGGTCTTTAGGTGTGTTGGGTATATTTTAAACAAGTTTTAGACCTTCAAATTTTATCTTTTTAGCGTATGGCCGTGAGCAAAATGTGTGTAACGAATGCTTGCTGAGTGTAATCAAATCACCATTAACATAGCATAATGTAAAGGAAAGATTGCACAATATTACACCATCAACATAAGATCATATGAATAGAACGTTGCAATAAGTTAAACCATTAAGTCCATAAACCATTCACATGTATAATGAAAACAATACTGAAATGAAAGATGGAATCGTGAGCAACTGCAAATGTAGACTTAAGTGTATATGTGTGCCTTAGAACATAAAACGAAAAGTATTGAGCTTGAAGATGTGTAAAATGTA
>ML777023.1:820278-834507 GCA_009831015.1 Picea engelmannii
CAGTTATTATGGAAGACCCAGAATTAATTAAAGGTGGGTTTACCCACCCAGAGTGAGAGGTCGGCCCTGCCAGTTGTGACCTTTCACACGTGCCAGTCCTGTATAAAGAAGAGGCTAGCACCTCACTTCAAACACACAACTCACTTGCTCATTTCTCTTATGAGGCAAGCTGCAATTACCAGAGAGAGGAGAAGAAGAGTGGCACATCTCTTGGGGAGGACTGTCTGTATTGGTTTGAGTTATCTCTTGAACATTGTATAAGCTATTTATGATAAGGAAGTTTTTGCGGGGTTTTCTTCCCCTAGAGGCTTTCCCATGATAAATGTTGTGTCTCTTGTGAATGTGTATTTCTCAATGATCTTGTTCTTATTATGATCTTATCTATTGAAATGCAAAGAACTATAATAATGGCATAAACATTAACAGTTTGTACAGAGTTTGGATGGGAAAGTCAGAAAGTGGTTCAGGGGTCTTCCTCGAACCTCCATTGCAAATATCGAGGCATGTGAGAATTAGAGAAGTAATGCAGAACATAAATGTCTTTTTTTTTTAAAAATTTCAGTTAGAATAACAAGTAAGGCTCATGCTCAGAACAATAAACAAATACAATACTTCTTAAAAAATATGAACAGAGAAACAACAATTTGATTTGAGTTTGTAAACAACAACCACTCAGATCTAAGCTAACAGAGTTAGATTTAACTGAGATCCAAAGACAATATCAAAGAAGTAGATCTAGATTAATGAACAAACATTCTTTCTGATCTAAACTAAGGAACAACAAAGATATAGATCAATATCCAGATCTAATCTACAATGCTGATATAGATCTATACAGATCAAAACTCAAACCAATATCCAGATCTGATAATGAGCAACCTATAACATTTAAACAACTTTAGAAACAAGGAACAACAGATCTGGATAATGGTAAACTAAATAGGTCACTTACCTTGTAGTCTTACCTTTGTAGGAGTCCATGCCACACACAAGAGATGTAAAGCCACTTGTAATTACGCTCAGAGAAAATTCAGGATCATAGATCTAGCATATATGTTAGATCTCTTTCCAAGAGATGAATAGACTTACTTGCCACCAGGAGGAGAAACCACTTAAAACACCACACATAAATTTCTGTGATTAAACCCACACACACACAGAAATTCCAAGGAATCAAACCCTCACACAAGACAGGGATTACAGGCAGCTTAGAGGGGCCGCGACTCAATGGAAAGGGGTCAGATTTGTGCTGAGAGACCACGAGAGGGGTTAGATCTATGCTTTAGAGGCCACAACCCAATGTATAGGACCAGATCTACACTAGGGAGGCCACGACTCAAAGAAGGAATGAGATCTGTGCTAGAGAGAGGTGACAACAACTTCAGTCTTCAACACACAGGTCACAACAACATCAAAACAACCCTGCAACAACCCTTGACACATTCCAAACAAGAGGCATACAAGCTGCAAAGACCAGGAGGCCGAAAACTTGGAGGGTTGAACTGTCACAATACTCGACTATTGTTGGAAAGGAGGGACGCAACACACTAGAGGAGATCCGCTCACCTTTTTGGAGGATACATAAGAGTACATTAGAATGTATAAAAGGTAAGGGAGGAGGTCTATATTTATACTTTAGGCTAGGGGGTTAGTAAAGATAATAATTAAAATTAACATATTTAATTAATATAAATATTAATTAAATATGTTATAATTTAAACATTTAATTAATATTTTCACATTGACCCCTAAAGGAAAAATATAAAAACCCCAAATAAACACAAGCAACGTGAAGGGGGTTTAGGTGGGGTTACTTGGTGGAAATACTTGTCCATTCATTCTCAAGGTGACCTTTTAACTTTATCATCATTGCATATGGGATACATCCCTCATGTGGTCATCCCAACCTTCAAAGAGGGTCATACACCAACACACATCTGATCAAAGATCAGGTCGCCCCAGAACATTTTTGTGGTCTTATCCACCAAGGTACAAGACCAGGGATCAACCCATGCCCCAGGCATGGGTACCCTGGAACAGTTCCAGGGGCCCTAAACATATCTAGGGACTTTAACTGCTTGGTCCCAGACCAAAAACCCCATTCATATACTGGGGGCCCTCTTAGGGGTCTTTACTGCTTGGTCCCAGACCAAGAACCCCAGTCATACATTGGGGGCCCTAACAAGGGTCTTTTGCCATGGCACTGACTGTTTGGTCCTAGACCAAGGACTCCAAGAGTGCACTGGGGGCCCTAGATCTTGGCTAGGGTCTTTGCCATCCTCCCGGAGAATGGCTCTTGCAGCTGCTTAAATTTAACAAGGCATTGGATGAAACTTTCATAAAACAATGAGGAGATAGGAGACATTATCTCTACTACATCACTGAGTTTGGGGCCCTAAAGAGAAAGAATGGTGAATCTATTTCAGATTTCACCAAGAGATTCAATAAGATGTATGGTAGAATCCCAGATGAGATCAAACCAACTGAAGCCTCTGCCAAGATCACTTATGCTAATGCTTTTGATGCAGATTTCTCCCTCCTGTTGAGAGAAATAAGATCCACCACATTGTTGTCCATGCAGGAAGCAACCATTGAGGCCGAATCTAATATCTTAGCCTCAGATAGATTAAAGACCAGATCTGATAAAGATAAGAAGAAACAGAGAGAGGATTCGCCTACCTCCTCTAAGCCCGCTACATTTGATCCCAAACTTGATGAAATGACCAAAACTTTGAAGGATCTGACATCTGAAATAACTAAGCTAAAGTGGGAATCTAAACAACCAAACAAAGATTTTCAAGGGGTTGGAAACAGAAATCCAAACCAATTTAGAATGCCTAATGATGCTCCTTAAATAATGTAGAGAGAAAGGAGAAATGTTGATGATCAAAGGGTAGTGCTTCCTTTCCAAAACAATCAGATTGAAGAGATGGATGTAAACAATGATGTTGTGGATGGTACTGTTGTGTTTTTCAATGAAATAGACTACCATACCATTCATTTAACACAACAAGAATATGAGGTAGCATAACTGTCAAATCAGTTTGATAATCAGATAAGGGAAGAGGGAGTTATTCAAGGCCAACCCCAAAAGAAATATGTTTTGAGGACAAGAGTAGGGGCTCCCAAATCCACTGGCTTTGATAAGAACAAATAGGCTGAAGTCCCTCCCAAGCCAAATCCAAGTAAAGGTATGTCATCTGTTGGTTATTACTTTCCTTTACCGTTCGAGTTATTGATCTAAGGTTCATGTTTTTCGGGTTTCCAACAAAGCCTCTAAAACTATCGGTCCTCCTGGTAAACCAGAAGGCAACACAATACACAGAGTGCACTGTGCAGTCTCACCCGAGATAGCTTTAAATGGGTGGTTGTAAGAATCAGGGGTTTACAGCCTAGGATTGAGTATGAGAGGGGTTTATTATTCAGAGCCATATACTATGAATGGTGATTGCAATCCACTATTACTCATGGGTGCACACTTATCTTTCACAGTTTATTTTCCGAACAACACAATCCTATTCCATAACAATGTATTAACTCATTCGTTAAGCATACCAAGTAACTGTTGAAAGAAAACAAATATATACATGCATTGATCACATTACACAGATATTACCGTGGTTCACCCCCTCCTGGGCTACGTCCACAAAGATTTGGCTCTAGGGTCTTTTATTATGGTAGTTCTGCATCTCCAGCGCCTCGTGCTTACAATTCTCCTCGGATTAGTAAGATCTTTATGAGGAAAACTAGATAGCACCAGGTTTCACAACCTGCGATCTAATCCTCAGATATTCCTTCTCTCCTTTGTTCTTAGCTCAACAACTTACAAAATTGGTTCGTAACAGTATTACATAATGCATCAACTTGTACATAACTATGATGGAATACTACAAAAGATGAATTAACACAAAAGCAAACGAACTTCTATATTATACTTGCATATCTATATTTATACATATCAGGCTCTTCTACCATTTACAATCGTATTACCAAAACCCTAACCCTATCGACGTTAGGTCTTCCTCCCATGGGCGCATGTTGTTCTTCCTCCAGCTGTCGCTTTTCTTGTGCACGCTTTCTTGCATGCGCACGTGCTGTTCTTCCTCCAGCCGTTATTTCAGTTTATGCATGCTTTCTTTCCCACGATCATCCTTCTTTCCACTTCGACCTGGTGCCAACAGGCCCCCAACACTGACATGTGACTCATCTCGACTCACCTAATCCTTCTAAGCTTCCTTGATCTCCTTGGTGATTGTCTGGAACTTTTCTTTGAGCTCTGTTTCTTTTATTAGTGCCTGCACGGTCTTTTCCTTGATGGTGTCCACTACCTGAACTGCCACTTCGTCGCTTAGTAATCCTGCACATTCTGCCTGGGTCTTTGTTATTTGTGTTTTATCTCCTTCTGCTTGTGCGAGTACTTTTGCAACATTTTTCTGTAGTGGCTCTATTTGAGCCCGACGTTCTTGTTTCTGCATATGTGTAGTGATAAGTTCTGCCTGCATCTTCTTCATCTCTTGCATCCCTTTGACTCATTTTGGGATTGGTATGGTCTTCTGACTCTATTTGAGTTCTTGGATCACTACATTGATCCTTTCCTCTTCCTTGTCCCAATGTTGGACCTGTGGATCCTCCTCCAACCTTGTCCAAAGTTGCACTACTTTATCAAACAATTTAGCTGCTGCACTAACATGTTGTTCTGTCTCCTACAGCTGCATTGTTGCTTCCTGCTTCCTTTGCTCCTTCACTGTTGGTGGAGTGGTTGGTGTGAGTTGTTCTCGGAGATTCTCGATCTCCTTCTGATATTGATCAATTGTTTGTGCAATCTGATTGATCTTTTCTGCTACTGGGAGTTCATTTCCTTGCGCGGTGCTTGGGAGTTTCTCGAAAATTCCTCCCACTCTTTGTTCCAGTTCATTCCTGCGTTCTTTTTCCTCCTGATTTTCGAGCTTGGCTTGCTCACAAACTTTTTCCAGCGCCTCCCTCTTCTTTGTTGCATGTTGTAGCTCGACTATGTTTTTATGTGCACGAGACTGTACCTTGTGGTCGATGCTAACCTGGAATTTGTGTAGTGCCCTTGATGGCATTAGTGTCAGGACCAACTAGATGTGGTCTAAATCCTTCAAGGGTGTCTGCCCCACGATTTCATCCATGCGCAACATGCTAGGTTTGATGTAAATCATTGCGTTTGTGTGCGGCATGGAGTGGACTGAGTCTCGTTCTTCTACCTCCGGTCTGTCTTTGGTCTGTATTGTCGATGGCTCTATGCCTCTGTTGCTGCTTGCTACCTGGACTTCCCCAAGTTTCTTGAGGAGCTGTTCCATTTTTGCCAGCTCTTTTTGCAGTTTATCCCTATGATGTGCTGCATGATCGATGTCTTCTTCTAGGCAATCCTGGACCATTCTGGCGATCATTTCCCCATCGTCCTCCGTGATCGTATAGTCCGGCGATGCTCGTTGCGCCTTTGATTTCTTGCGCGCGCCTCCTGCCTACGTGGCTAGTCTCTTATTTCCCCCTGATTCCTGTGTGTTGGGATTTAGGGTGGTCTTCTGTGCTCCCTTAGATTGTTTTGGTTGTCTGTTGGTCAGCTGTGTAGTCTCTTTCTGACCCTTCTGGGTTCCTTTCTTGTTTGACCCTTCTTCTATCTGAATCGTCTTGCCTTGGCCCGTTCTTGGTTTCTCGGGCACTTGGATTTCCGGAGGCTGTGTTTTTGTCTGTTCTGCGTCTCTTTCTGTTGTTGTTTCTGGTAATTCCCAGGTAATGGATGGGATCCTCCATTCATCAGGCCATTCACTGATGACCATGTCGATATCACCCTCTGTGATGCAGTAGCGCATTTGTAGCCATTGTTTATCTGGATCCTACCTTGGTTGTATCCACATTGTTTGGCGTGTGTTCTGGAAGTTGGCGATGTCCACATATCGCGCGACAGCCTTTGGTGTTATTCTCCATGATCCGCTGATAGCTTCCTGTATGTCCCATAGATATTCTTCGAATATGATTCCGTTCTCCCTCTCATGCCTGGCCCGCGGCCCAGATTTTAGTAATAGGTATCTCTCTCCTGCTGGCTGTGGTCTAGTACAAAAAATTACATACCCTGGTTCTCGCCATCCCATGAAGGCTATTAGGGTGATTAGCCACGTGTAATGGAACGTTGTGCCTAGGTCCTGTGCATCCTTGCAGTCCTCTTGAAATAAGTTCAATAACTATGGTGCCCAACTCATAGAGGTGCCTTTTGCACACTAAGCTACAACTGCAATGACTCCTGCTGGTACTTCATCTTTGCGACATTTTCTGAGCAATTTGCGAGCTAAGATCTTTGCGCCCGATTGTGTAGTTGCGTTGTTGATTCATTTGATCATGATGCCACTCGTTCCCTTGGCAGTCCATATATATTTTTCATTTCTTCTGCCAACACTTTCTCCTTGGATTTGTCGTCCAGAATCAACATGGGATCCATACCTCAGATTGGTAATCCCGTTATTTGCGCAATCATCTCAATGGTTATGGGGACGGGTATGTCCAACCATATATCCCATCCATGTGTGACTGCTAACAGCTGCTTGACGCATGTTGTCGCCTATTGGCCTCTACCAAAATGTGGCAGCTTCAGCGAACCTAAGATTCTTGTTCTGTCCAACCTAACTGCCCACTAGTGTCGCTGGTTGATCGTTTCTCCAATTCGGGTTACGCCTATGGTCTGCATAAAGACCCACTGCGCAAGTTCCAGGAACTTAGTTTCGTCTGATACGTAACGGTCGGAATATTTGAGCTTCCCGACGTGACCCGATAGTTTTGGTTCTACCTGTATTCCTGCTGGTATGCGTGGTAGAACAATTTCTAATACAGGTTTCTTGCGGGGTGAGGTCGGTATTTGAACTCTGTCTTCCTGCTGCGGTGGCTGGTTCGTAGTTCCAACGACTTCCGGTTGTTCCCCCATCAGCCATTCTGGCCAAGCCGAGGCATTTGCAACGATCTCCTTTGCTGGTTGACCTGAGATGGTCATTTGCGATTCTTCTGGTTGCAATGATGCTTCTGGATTTAATGTCGTTCCGTTAACTTCCAGGGCTGCTTCGGTGCTCTCTGGTTGCACTTCCTATTGTGTTTCCGCTTCCTCGTTCTGAGGCACCTGTACCACTGCTGGCGTATCCACTTTCATGGCCTCTGCTTGTGGTTGTTGAATTTCTTCCACAATCGTTGTAGAGTTCACCGATAGCGTCTCTGGAGATGGGATCTCATCGATGTCAACGATCTCCGACTGCTGCTGTTCATTTTCTTCCAGCTGTCCTTGTGACCTAGTTTGAACCCTGATCGGTCTGGCTATCTGGCCTACTTCTGCTGGCTTCGGTGGTGCCATAGTGGTGATTGTCGAACGTTTGCGGAGTTCGAATAACTTCTGTGAGCTCTGCGGTCTTGCTCTATTCGTTCCAGCTGCTATTACTCTCTCTCCATGCTCCTTTCGTGAATAGACTGGTTGCTCCCGTGCTCATGTGTTTTATGGACTTGTCACGAAGCTTGTCGAGGATGCTTTCTCCATTATGCATTTAATGCATCATAATTCTGGGTTCAATGCATCTGTGGTGGTTTCGTACTTGCCATTACACTTGCTTTCTCGTCTCCTGTTGGTGTGTTTAATGTGATGTCTCATCGATCCTTGTCGTGCTTTAATTTTTCTTAGTGTTGTCCTGTCGTTTTGCTTTTGCTGAATTTCTGTTTCCCACTTGTTTTCCTTTTGTATGTAACCATTGTTCGTGCCTTTGCTGAATTTGTGTTTCGAATGTCATGTGGCCTTTCTATCTCTGGCGTGTTGCGTGCTTTTTAATCTTGTTTCCTTTTTGTTCTCTTTTTTATTTTTTTACTGCACGGTGGGTGGTCGACTGTCCTTGTACAGCTTCAGTCAGCTCCAGTTGATCATTCATTTGAGCTTTGAGCTTGCTAAATCTCTTAACTATACAACTCCTCCATCTGTGACATATTTTACCTCTTATGGTCCTAACCAATGGTTTCTAAGCTTCCCCGGGTGCTGAAACGATTTGTTGTCGTAGAGAAATACCAGATCTCATTCCTTGAACGTTTTCTTCTTGATGTGTCAATCGTGACAAGCTTTGTCTCTTGCTTTATGTACTTGTTGATGGAATCCTGCCAAGATTCAGTCTTCTTCCATTGACAATAACTGATCCAGTCTCTCATGTACTGTGCCTCGTTCTGTCATTTGTGTGATAGATTCTACGCGTAAGTTGGGTACTAAATATTCTAATGGCACTACTGCTTCTTGGCCATAGAGTAGTTTGAATGGTGCGTGCCTTGCCAACTTTTTGCATGTGGTCCTATATGCCCATAATATTGTTGGTACTTTGAGGTCCCAATCATCTATGTTGACGTTCCAGATCTTTGTTAGTGCGTTCTCCAGAATTTTGTTGAAAGCTACTACTGTGCCATTCACCTGTGGATGATACGGTGTGCTCTTTTGGTGATGAAGTTCAAACTCTTTAGTCATTGCGCGACTGGTGTTTTTTATGAAGTGTATGCCTTGGTCGCTCATCAAAACTCTTGGGCACCCAAATCTAGTGATTACTTGTTCAAACAAGAAGTGTGCAGTGGTCTCTGCGCTGCAATCTTTTATTGGTGCGACTTTCGCCCATCTTGTTCGGTATTCCGTCGCAGTGATAATGTATATTGTTAAGGTTTAAGTTATTATTAGAGTTGTTTGAAATTCACTATATACGAATAGCACAAGATAGGATCACTAAGAAATACACAATCACAAGAGACACATCATTTATCCTGGGAAACCCTCATGGGGGATAAAACCCAACAAAACTTCCTTATTATAGATAGTCAATACAATGCCAAGAGATAAATCAAACAAATACAGAAAGTCCTCTCCCAAGAATGCGCCTCTCTCTCTCTCTCTCTCTCTCTCTTTCTCCTCCAACTGCAGCTCCAAAACTTGCTCCTCAAATGAACAAGTGAGTGTGTGTCTAAATGAGGCACTAGCCTCCTTATTTATACAACGCTGGCACCTGTGGACGGAGGTGTCTCTTCATTGGCAGGGCCGACTTCTTCTTCTGGGTGGTTATAACCACCTTTAATATATTTTGGAGCCCCTTTAATATATTATAGGGCCGACTTCTTATTCTACCTATTACAATTATGTTTTGACCAATCTGCAAAAGGGGATTTGGTCTTTTACAATAACCGACATGATCAATCCGCAATAGGGAATTTATCTAATGAATAATACAACTATAATAATTAGAATACATTTTGCGGTTACATTATTTCAACACTCCCCCTTAACAAGAAGGGTATTCTACAACAACATCAGGTGAGAGAGAGGACAACATCATCAATATCATCTTGGAACACTGATTGGCGTATCTATAAATTATTAGAAGATTTTTCTCATCATCAACACAACACAGAGGCTGGAGCATCATCGACACAACATGGAGCTAGAGTAGCATCCTCATCCTCATCAGTATGAGGCTAAGGTAACATCATCATCATCTTCAGCATTAAAGATGAAATAATATCATCATCATTATATTCAGCAAGGACTCAGGAGCTGAAGCAACATCATCATTATCATCTTCATCAAGAGGCTGAAGTGGCATCATCATCATCAACTGCATCGACATGGATTAGTATAACACTAATACATCCTCATCATCAATAACAACATAAGACTGATACAACATCAAAAGCAACAATATCACAACACAAAGGTTGGTAACACATCATCACAACACGAGGTTGGAAACACATCATCACAGCACAAGGCTGGCACATCATCACAACAATTAAGTTGGCACATCATCACAACAATTAAGCTGGAAAACACCACACAACAATTAAGCTAGAAACACCATAGCAATTAAGTTGGAATCACAACACAACAATTAAGATGGAATCACAACACTAGATTGGATTTATGTCACGACAATTAAGATGGAAGCACAGTACTAGGTTGTCATATCTCGACACAACAATTAAGATGGAAGCACATTACTAGACTGGCTTTACGTCACATCAATTAAGCTAGAAGCATAGTACTAGGATGGCATATCTCAACATAACAATTAAGCTGGAAGCACAGTACTAGACTGGCACATCTCAACACAACACTACTCCCCCTTTCGAGGGAGGTCCTTTCAGACTATACCAAGCTTATCTCGAAAGTGCTCAAACTTTACATGAGATAGAGGCTTTGTCAACACATCGGCAACCTGTTCATCCGTGCTAACATATTGGAGCATTATGGCTCCTCTCTGCACCATGTCACGAATGTAATGATATCAGATCTCTATGTGCTTCAACTTGTCATGAAATACATAATTCTATGTCATCTTTATCCAGCTCTGGTTGTCACATAGGATCATGGTTGCTTCCATCTCTAGGTCGAATAGACAGGTCAACAACTTTCAAAGCCATATAGATTTGCAGTTGGCAGAACACGCAACAATGTATTCTACTTTCATTGTACTGAGAGCAATGTTGGATTGATTCCTCCTCTGCCATGAGATCATGGCTGATCCCAAGCTAAAACAACATCTTGAAGTGCTCTTCCTATCAGAGACACTTTCAGTCCAATCTGAATCAGTGTACCCACTCAGTGTGAAATCATGATCTCCATGATAGCTGAGACCACAATCTAATGTACCCTTAAGGTACCTCATCACATGTTTTGTAACAACTAGGTGAACATGTCTGGGTTCTACCAGAAACTGACTCAAGGTGTTCATGGAAAAACATATATTTGGTCTGGTGTTCATCAGGTACATCAACGATCCAATGATCTGTCTATACAGTGTGGCATCAATCGATTCTGACGAAGTATTGACCAGTAGCTTCAACTTTGTTTCCATGGGTGTATTTATGGACTTGCACTCCAACATGTTGAATCTCTTCAGGATTTCGACTGCATACTTCCCTTGGTTAAGGAAGATTCTCTCTGGACTCTGCCATACCTCAAGACCTAAGAAATAATGCATTATGCCAAGGTCTTTTATATCAAATTTTGAAGCGAGCTTCTTCTTACATTCAGTGATGAGCTTTTCTTCTCTAGTTAAGAATAAGTCATCCACATATAGCAGCAATATCACTGGCTCATCATTCATAACCTTGAAGTAGAGGTTAGAATCAACTTTACTCTTGGTAAATCCCAAGCTCATCAGAAAACTGTCAATTCTTCCATATCAAGCTCCAGGAGCTTGCTTCAACACGTACATATCCTTCTTCAACATGAGTATTTCTATCTTCAATCTTCGAATCAATTTTTCTTATTACATTGTACCAATCTAGTACACTTTCTCAGCTGCAACTCAATCTGCACAATCATGTGCTAGCTCTATCTGCTTTCTGCAAGGCACTATCTATCTCACTGTTTGGGAGTATGTCCTCTACTCTCTCTACAACTATTCTTTCTGGAATCTGGGATCCTGCAGCTGCTTTGAGGTTGAGAATGACTGCTTCATTCTCACCGTGGCTGCTAAAATCTGAGAGTAACTCTTATTTTATCACGGCAACAGTTTCGTCTGAAACTGGGAGTGGCTCAATAATTGATACTGAGGATAGCTCTTCTTCTTTCATGGTGGTAATGCTATCATAGTCATGTCTTCATGACCCAACTGATGTATTGCACCAACTGCCACTCAAATTTTAAGTATGGGAATTGCTCCCCCTGCATCTCATACTACATATGAATCATGGTTGTTCTGGTTGTCTTCATAAGTACTAGAACTATTTCTTCAATAAGTGTCTCGTCATAGTCTTCTCCTTTTTTGCTGGGAGAATCCTTTGGACATACATCAGGCTTTGTACATCTACAACACGTTTGATCTGTATAGATCAATATTGGAAGTCAATACTGACTTCTCTTCTCACGGAAGAATTCATATCCTAGTCTTTCTGACTGGATTCCTTCTTCGTCACTGAAACAAGCGAATCATCTCGGAGATTTCATATCTCCTAGGAGTTTCTGAAGTTATGATCTAGTCTTCTCACAACATCTATCTTCCAGTCCTGGAAGTTGTCTCTTCATCTGATCCTTTCTAAGATCAGGTTTACTCTCGATTTCTTCTGGGTCTAGAAGGACTTCATCATATCTTACAGGGTATACTTGGTGTTGCATACCAAGTCTAAATATGGAAGACAGAGTCAGGCTTCAAACGAGATCTGCTTCCCGTTCTATTGTTCGGTCATCTTTGGAGCCTTCTGCTCCTTTCACTCGATCTTCATATGAGATATTCTGAATCTCAAGAGATATCTTCTTCTTCATCTTCTTTGGTGCATGAGTGTATATAGTCATGTACATAGTCTGCTTCATGTCTCATATAATATGTTTCCTTTTGCAACCTTCACTATAGATTTCTCAGGGTTATCACCTATGACCTGAAATAAGGTCAACAAAACAACAAGCAAGAATAATATCCTTTTGATAATAATAGATAAAACAATAGCATGAATAATCATCACAGTATCTCCTTTGGAGCTATCACTCGTGGTTTGTCTGAAGCAATGATCAAAATTAAGAGATACACTATGAAATGAGGTAAACACTCTTATAGTGTTGTGATCGAACATTCCTCCATAGAAACCTGGAACTAACACATGAGGTTTCTCCTAGAGGAGGTGTTAGTTGTATCAGGCAAATGATTACATTAAGTATTTACCTCTATATGCTCACATGCTATCAAGTATAATACTTTACAAAGACTGTTATCTCAACTATAGTGGTTACTTGTAAAGGGGTAGTCATCAACTTGTCATGTGTACCTTTGAATCTTATCAACTTGATTAATCAAACCTAGAGCCTGGAGCCTTGTCCTCAAGAATGAGTGTGCTTGCTTTTCTTCCAAGTCTCCTTCACTCAAGATGACGAGTGCTTTCTTCAACCTGTCTTATGTACTAAGACAATATTCTATCTTGGCAGAAGGTTGGGTTAGAGGATAAACTCTATGATCTCAACTTTTAATCTATCTAATACTTTGACTCAGATTTTGATCAAAGGTTAGAATGATAATCATAGCTACAACATGCAACACTGATCAAAATAATGTCATAACAAATAGATGCATATTAGAATAATCACACCTGGGTTGTGTTGTCGTCCTTATACACACTTGCAACTGTGAGCTAAGTCCGACTCACTTAGTGTGTCCTTGGAGGCACAATGCCTAGGTTCACAGCCCATGCTGTCACTTTGACCGGAACCTCTTCCGTCTAGGCTTGCTCCTAGGGAAGCCAAAGGGGGTAAACCTTAGTTACTAGATGTGTTAGAGTCAAGTTCTAGGAGTTAATTTTAATTTGTTAAGGTTAGAGGGGATTCTAATCCTAAGATGCTAAGGCAACCATGCAAGATGCAAGGGTTAGCATGAAAAGCAAGCCCTTTTCCCTAGGTCAACTAAAAGTAGTGCTTAGAAAATGGGCAAGGGGTCAACTATGTTCAAGGGTGTTTCTTTACAAAAGATTACAAATTACTTACAGTTTTACAAAAGAATAATTCAATGAAAGAATAACATATACAATTACTTACAGTAAAGAATGTGAAGATACAATTTATACAAAGCAAACTAACCACGTTTATCTTTCATGTGTGCAGGATACAAAAGATTAAAGCATCAAAGCATATCACCACATATACGAGATCATCATCAACACATTACTTCAATAACAAATTCCAAAGATTTAGATGAATTAAGCACAATTGTTATGAAGATTTGTTAAAGAAGACCTACACTCTCAATTTATTAAACCCCTAAGTGTTTTATTAGATTAGGTCTAGGGTTTAATAGCTAGGTTTTTCTTAAGATTTAACAAATTTTATTAGCTTTCACCAAAGCCTCCTCCTCTTGTTGCCAAATAACTGCTGGATGCTCAAGATAGTATGGTGACGAGGCCAAACCTAGCAGAACCATACAACTCAAAACAAGAGTACTTCCCGGAGAGGACACACACCTGGTGTGCCACGGGGCAGTCCCCTGCCACTACCCTCCGTTGTTTTCCTCAAGCCCCATTTTAGATGATGAAGATGGTGGTCTAAGGTACCCTAAAGTAGTCTATTAAGTATATATAACAATTAGGTAGACAATGAAATGGAATGAATGACTAGAGAGAGAGAGAAAAATCAAGTAGCATAACAATATCTCAAGATATGGTGAGTTGGGGAGGAGAAATGAGATCTATTTATACTTGGAGAGGCAAACCTACCTCTCTTGGATCAATGCCAAG